>CM042399.1:19023452-19176670 GCA_023634145.1 Thymallus thymallus
ATAGAAAAACCACATGAGTTTCACATGGACACATGTGAAGCATTCCAAAAACACATATTTTCATGTGGACACATGACGTTTTCATGTTGTTCCAAAAATATGTGTGAACACATGTGAAGTGTTCCTAAAACACTTATGTGTAGTTAATGTGATAACATGAATATATATATACATGTGAAAATGTATATATATACATGTGAAAATGAGATTTATTTCTATAAGGATAGTATTATTACCAGTAATGTTGGCGATAACTGGATATGAATTCTTCTAATCAAACTTTTTTAACAGTTGATTTGAAACATCAAAACAATTATTGTTTTATACAGTGGGCAAAAGGACATAATCACCATAAACATTATAAGAAAATATTGATTTTAAGTAAAGTTATAAATATATATGTATACGTACATTATATATATATATATATATATATATATATATATATATATATATATATATATATATATATATATATATACTGTATATATACAGTATATACAGTTGAAGTCGGAAGTTTACATACACTTTACATTTTTCAACCACTCCACAGATTCATATTAACAAACTATAGTTTTGGCAAGTCGGTTAGGACATCTACTTTATGCATGACACAAGTAATTCTTCCAACAATTGTTAACAGACAGATTATTTCACTTATAATTCATTATATCACAATCCCAGTGGGTCAGAAGTTTACATACACTAAGTTGACTGTGCCTTCAAACAGCTTGGAAAATTCCAGAAAATTATGTCATGGCTTTAGAAGCTTCTGATAGGCTAATTAACATAATTTGAGTCAATTGGAGATGTACCTGTGGATGTATTTCAAGGCCTACCTTCAATCTCAGTGCCTCTTTGCTCGACATCATGGGACAATCAAAATAAATCAGCCAAGACCTCAGAAAACAAATTGCAGACCTCCACAAGTCTGGTTCATCCTTGGGAGCAATTTCCAAACGCCTGAAGGTACCACGTTCATCTGTACAAACAATAGTATGCAAGTATAAACACCATGTGACCACGCAGCCGTCATACCGCTCAGGAAGGAGGCGCGTTCTGTCTCCTAGAGGTGAACGTACTTTGGTGCGAAAAGAAAAATAAAATAAAAAAATTCACCCAACATATTGTGGGAAGCTCATGGAAGGCTACCCGAAACATTTGATCCAAGTTAAACAATTTGAAGGCAATGCTACCAAATACTAATTGAGTGTATGTAAATTTCTGACCCACTGGGAATATGATGAAAGCTGAAATAAATAATTCTCTCTACTATTATTCTGACTTTTCACATTCTTCATATAAAGTGGTGATCCTAACTGACCTAAGACAGGGAATTTTTACTAGGATTAAATGTCAGGAATTGTTTTAAATGTATTTAGCTAAAGTGTATGTAAACTTCCGACTTCAACTGTATATATACATACAATATACAACATAGATGATCAAAATATCCCCTCTATGAATAGCATTCTCAAAAAGATAAGGTCTATTCAAATCCATTTATAGTGCCTGTAGGCCAGAAAAAGATTGGAAATGTCCATATGATGTTATATCAATCAAACATATCATATATAAACCACCATTGTACTTTGTGTATTAGAGATGAGAGATTGATGGTATAGCCTCCTCTTTGGATATGCTCCTCCATCTGCAGCAATCTGTCTTTTACGGCCTTTGAACAGAAAGGAGGAGTATTCAGAATATGTAGCTACAGCAAATACATGGAGAGACTGACAGATGATAGATAGACTGAAAATAATACTCACTTTATTGCACCTGCATCTCTACGTCTTGAATATCTGTACGCAAACTGTAAGTACAACTTTGAATGAGAACTTACATATACAGTATGTTTGGGTTGTCATCATGTTGCGTTGGTTCGATTATTCTAGACACTGTGTGAACTTTACCTTGAGTTTTGGTACACTAGTGATGTGTGATGATCAGTACTGTGGGACATCTGTGGTGGAAAGAAATCACACAAAAACAACAAAGAACAATGCATTTTAAAAAAGTTTCCCCCTTTTCTTAATTTTTTATTTAAAGGCATCAAGGTTCTTTAGTGCTCTTTAGTCACTGAAACCTCTCAGTCTCCATCATTACCTTATTTGTGATGAGGCAATAGAGAGTGAATATGAACAGCAGTCCTCCACAGACTGATGGAGCTATGACCATGAAACCAAACTTGTACAGGTCTCCATCTTGGTCTCCATCTAGACCAGTCTGAGGGGCTTTCTCTGAGTCCCAAAAGATGCTGACTGTGGACAACGGGACAGGTCATAGCAGCCAGGTTATAATATGGACAAGTGAGGTAAAGATAATCAGATAGTTGAAACATGCAATACCAGAGGGCAGTGGGTCTGATTCTGTAAGCTACTTTGCTAAGTTGCCATACTGTATTATTATATTCTGTAATAATGTTTTATGCCTTCGCCAGGGAACCTCTCCGGACCTTGAGGAAGATGCCCACCTGTAGTCAGAGAGAGTGCTGTAGGGAGGGCTGTGGGGGGCTCTGCCGTGTCTGTGTACTCCCTATCACAGCTCCAGTCTACTGGTGAGTCCATGGTGGTCACCAGCTCCCAGTACACAGACAGGACATCCTGGACCCTTCCCAGAGCCTCTGATGGGGAACTGCTGAATGACATCCCAAAGCTCACTGGGTCATCCTAATCAAAAGGGTCAGAAAATAATGTTGGTAAAATTCACATGGGATGCATGTCCTATCAATACAATTTTATAAGAGTTTTATGAGCTTAGTATTGAGTTCCTTGAATCCTCTTTAAAACAACTAATGCTGTTATTTATTCATGAGAGAGCTCTTGAGAATCAAAACCTCTCTCACCTCCAGCTCCTCGTTGATCTGTGGTACACATCTCTGGGAGTAAATGTTGTGGATGAGACCGGTCAGCGACAGCACGTAGCTGTGGTTGTCTGATCCCCGGGTGTATCTGAAGTGTCCGGTCAGGAGTTCCAAGATCCAGGGCAGGGCAGCTTTAACATAGCAACATTTATTCTGCCAGTGAATGGAAGAAGAACAGTCCAAATTCATGACAGTGACTTGTTCTTGGTTATCCATAATGATAATAGGTCATGTTTATTTTTACAGCAATTTTTTTTAATCATGTGGTGGGCAGTGGATACTTTCTGTCACTCTTCTTTAAAAATAACATAACATTTGTAAATAAAATGTTAGTTTTTTTTACCAAAATCAAGTATAATTTCTTACAGCAAAAAACAAAGAATAGTTAACTAAAAGCATAACCTAATGTTCTTTGTGAATTTGTCTGTTATCTCCAAAGTTTAAACTGCACATGCATTTTATGAATAAAAATTACCTTACCAAACTTCTCTGCTCAATAAATGTATAGGTTATTGAGCATCCACTCTGCAACTGGTTATCTATCTATGTAAAATAGAAATAAATGCAGAAACCAAAATATCTGTCAGGAGTCATTAAATTAACAACATAGATATTAACTTGTGTTCATGAGAGGAATTTGCTGGACATTCAACAACCCCAATCATCAATGGCTAATGGTTCCAGTCTAACTGTGAATATTAAAATTTGTCCGGAACTTTATAATGTTCCCCACCAGGCACGTGCACAGATAGAGGTCCTTTTGCCCTCCTATGAAAAAAAAGCCCTTTCAGCTTGGTGGTGTTTTTTATTTCCCATTGTTCCGTATAGCTGTACTACTCACCAGTCGTCTTATGATCAGCAGGTGATCTCTGGTGATGGAGTGTCTGCATGGACCAGGGTCTCCCATGGTCAAGGGGAGACTCAAGAACACCATCACACACAGACACTTTACCTGAAAGGGAAGGATACCGTGGTTTATTACTGCTCTGATGAAGATCTGAAACCAATGGTGAAACGTATCAGCTTCATGAACAGAAAAATAAAGGTGTACAAAATGTGGTGATATATTTATTTTATGTAGACTATATAGATAGATAGATAGATAGATAGATAGATAGATAGATAGATAGATAGATAGATAGATAGATAGATAGATAGATAGATAGATAGATAGATAGATAGATAGATAGATAGATAGATAGATAGATAGATAGATAGATAGATAGATAGATAGATAGATAGATAGATAGATAGATAGATAGATAGATAGATAGATAGATAGATAGATAGATAGATAGATAGATAGATAGATAGGTACTTTATTGCTCCCCCGGGGGGGAAATTTCATTGTGAATATAGAGTTCTATAGAATATATAAAACCTAATATTTCCTATTTTCTTTATTTATCTTTAATATTGAAACCATATTTTGTGGTTTGTTGCACAGATAAGTTTCTCTTTGTTTCTGTATCTTCCCATCTCCTGGTCTTGATCAAAAATTGGACCCAGGTTTTTGATTTCCTATTGTTTGAGATGGGCCTTCAGTTGAGGGGAATTCTGTGTCTCATTCAAACACTTCAAAGGGAAGGAATAACTGCCGCTACCTTGCTTTCCAACCAAGGTGCATTAATTGAGGAGCAAACTATAGGAGAGAATTCCCCTCAACTGAAGGCCCATCTCAAACAATAGGAAAACAAAAACCTGGGTCCAATTTAAATTTTTTCTGTATCTCCTCTCTCCTCATTCAAACACTGTCAGGTCTTGATTATATTTCTATTTAGTTTGTAACGATTATTGTTGAAGCCACAAATCCACTACATTAGAATAGAATTCATTATAAACAGAAGTCCAGATGAATAGAATGAATCAAGCAGAGGGGACGATAGTTACTGGGAATTGTAACTCCAGTTATATGAGTAGAGCGGAGCCCCATGGGGTGGAGACATATTACACTCATTTCCATTTCTATTTGTTCCATTTGTTATCTACAATAAAAATAAACCTAAATTGCTACTGTTAGAAAACTACTGAAAATAAACATGTTTTTTGGAACATTCTCTGAACACTCAATTATTGACATAGGTCAATAACATTATTACTGATTATCATACATTTGAAATAATATAATTTAACCATCAATTAGCTTTCATAAAGATTACCCATATTCATACAGTTCAGTACATTCTAGTCACATGATGTGAAGTTAACTGTCCATGCCATGTTTGAATGTATATTACATATATTAATTTCAAACCTGTTAGAGACAAACCTGAAAGTGTAAAGTCTAAAAAGCCAAAATACTACTAGGGACATACGTCATTACATTTTTTCTATTCTAATATCAAATCAGTCAAACCGCGGGGAAAAATGTAGCAACTGTAGATTAATTAAACAGAATGCATTAATGTCAAAGGCAGTTTTGTCAACAGGTTTCCTTCACAAGAGTATAGTAACATGGATAAAAGTCATGCAGAAGTAACTATGTCTCTTACCTTGGTTTTGCACTGAATGTGGGTTGGCACGAGGAGGG
The DNA here is from genome assembly GCA_023634145.1 of Thymallus thymallus. Taxonomy (NCBI): domain Eukaryota; kingdom Metazoa; phylum Chordata; class Actinopteri; order Salmoniformes; family Salmonidae; genus Thymallus; species Thymallus thymallus. The sequence continues at coordinate 19,028,846 of CM042399.1, forward strand.
TCATCTGGCTCACCTATGAAAATAGAGAAGACCAGACTCCTCTGTCAGAAGCATTGAAGAAGATAGATGATGTGTCTCTTCTCTTCTAGCCCTGATCAATCCCTCTAGTAAAACTCTGGAAACAAGACATGCATTAAAAAGGAGCTGACAGTCCTCTGGCGTAGATGGAGCCCAGGTTTCCCCAGCGTGGACTGATGTGGTTCTACTCCCCTCCGAAAGGTCTGGAGCTCACAGTGTGACTGCCTGCCTGAGCAGTAACTCAGAGACTATTTTAAGACCTCCCTCTTCCTGCACTCTCTCTCATATGGTCCATAGGAAACTATGCCCTGTATCCCAGCTTTCATAATTCCCAATAGCCACTGGAGGGTCCTGACTTGAGACATACAGAGCCTTGAAAAAGTATTTGCCCCCTTTCTGATAACAGATCTTCAACCAAAACCCAATATTAGCTAAAGGGAACCTGGGTTTATAAATAACAACAACAAAAAAATACTTATTTTATGTATTTAATTTAACAAAGTTATGCAACACCCAATTCCCCAGTGTGAAAAAGTAATTGCCCCTGTACACTCAATAACTGGTTGTGCCACCATTAGCTGCAATGACTGCAACCAAATGCTTCTTGTAGTTGCTGATCAGTTTCTCACATCACTGTGGAAGAATTTTGGCCCACTCTTGCAAGCAGAACTGCTTTAACTCGGCGACCTTTATGGGTTTTCAAGCATGAACTGCTTGTTTCAAGTCCTGCCACAACATTTCAATTGGGATTAGGTCTGGACCTTGACAAGGCCATTCCAAAACTTCAAATGTGTTGCTTTTTAGCTGGATCGTCTTGCTGCATGATCCACCTGTGCTTCAGCTTCAGCTCACAGACGGATGGCCTGAGATTCTCCTGTAGAATTCTCTGATACAAAGCATAATTCATGGTTCCTTCTATTGAGGCAAGTCATCCAGGTCCTGAGGCAGCAAAGCATCCCCAAACCATCACACTATCACCACCATGCTTGACCGTTGGTATGAGGTTCTTACTGTGAAATGCAGTGGAATTCGCCAGGCATAATGGGACCCATGTCGTCCAAAACGTTGACTCAAGTTTGCCAAAAAGCATTTGGAAGCACCTGGATGATCATCAAGGCTCTTGGAAGAATGTTCTATGGACAGATGATTCAAAAGTATTTCTTTTTGGACGACATGGGTCCTCCACAGCGACATGAGAGACTCATCAACTACATTAAGCATTTGGTTGGAGTCATTGCAGCTAAAGGTGGCACAACCAGTTGTTGAGTGTTGGGGGCAATACATTTTTCACACAAGGGCATTGGGTGTTGCACAACTTTGTTTATTAAATAAATTAAATAAGTTATTTGTTCACTCAGGTTCTATTTATTTAATATTAGGTTTTGGTTGATGATCTGATAACATTCAGTACCAAAAACATATAAAAGTAGAGAAAATTAGAAAGGGGGCAAATACTTCTTCACAGCACTATAAATATCGGCCTAGTATTTATAACTATAGAAGTTTTATGTGGTTGTGGTTCCCTGCACAGAAAAAACGTTTGGTACCACTCTGTAACTACACGTCGATGCAATGCTTTACTCATACACAGGTAGAGAAGGGTGATAAGCTCTTACAGATGTTGCACCCCACTGGGCACACACAGCCTGGTCTCATAGACTAGATGCAACATAATAAACATAAATCCGGGACACTCAAATAAGTATGATATCTTACATTTGTTACGCTTACATACAACAGAAGGTTACTTAAGGCAAAATTTAAAGTAGGTTGGTTCGATTGGTTGGTTGGTCAGTCGGGGTGGAATGGTAGGCATATAACACAAATGTCTAGCAACCCAAGTGTTCCGTGTTTGAATCTCATCATGGATAACTTTAGCATTTTAGCAACTTCGCAACTACTTGTTAGCATGTTAGCTAACCCTTCCCCTAACCCTGACCTTAATCCTTTAACCTAACTCCTAACCCTAACCTTAACCCTATTCTTAACCTTAACCTTAACCCCTAACTCTTGCCCAGCTAATGTTAGCCACCTAGCTAACGTTAGCATTAGCCACCTAGCTAACATTAGTCACAACAAATTGGAATATGTTTTACAAATTCGTAACATATTGTACACATTACAAATCATGACGTATATTACGAATTGTAATTCATAACATATCATTACATGACATCCACAAATTAATACATACCATACGAAATGTAACATATCATACTATTCTGAGTGTCCTGGATTTACCTTTACTATGTTACGTCTACCCCTGAGGCCACGATGATACACATTGAGTTAATCAATGTTGTTTCAACTAGTTTGTCAATGTACTGTAACCTGAAATCAACATGGAAAATAATAATCAACCAGTACAGTTTTTTATCCAGTGGCGATTTTAGCATGTAAATCTTGGTGGGGCAAAAATAATTATATTGTGGGATGCATGCCAGCAAAGCCACTACACAGCAAAACACAAAAAAATACATGAATTACACTATAACGGTGACAAACGGTGCCCACAAACTGTTAGGGCCTACATAAATCTGTCCCAACAGCAGAGTCCCAACAGCAGTCCTAACATTACCACTGCTACACCTGAATATCAGCGGAGCCTTGTCTGGCAGCAAAACAGTTCATTCAGCCTCATTTACTTCCTTTTTAAAAAATATAGCTGATATGGCTGACTTGCTTAAACAAATGTGGTTTATAATGAAAATTGAGTGGATAAGAGGCAATCCGTAATTTCGATTAAGACATTAATGAGCAAGCTAGGATGGACGTAGTCAATATAACTATTTGTTTAGCACTTTTGAAATGTACAGCGACAGAATTCAGAACATGGGCTGTTCTTAAAGTTTTCTCCCTGTACACCAAGTCAGAACCGTAGGATAAATAAAGGGGGCATATAAGCAGGCAATGAAAGCTCTTACAATATTCAATGACTACATTTCTATAAAACAGGCTAGAGGCTACATGTGCACCACCAAGTCAGAACATTAGGCAAAAGTAAGAGGGGAAAATATTTAAAATGATTAGGGTGAGGCACATGGACTAGTAACAGCTTACTACACAACATACAGTTAGTATTAGTTTCTTAGCTACAGTATACATATCTCCCTGGCATATTACATATTTTATGCAGCATCATACAATACATTTTTGGACTCACCTTGTTGTGCTGTGCTCACTTGAACAGGAAGGTGGCAGCGCTGTCCTCCGTGGGCAAATTTTGTCATCAAAGTCTGGCATTCTCTGGAATTATGGTGCTTTCAAGACAACTGGGAACTCAGAAAAATAAAAGGTCAAATCATGATAACGTGATTGATCTTCAGTTCGTAGCTCTGGAAAGAAGTTCTGGATTTACAATTCCGAGTTGGATGACCGTTCAAAACGTATTTTCCCAGTTGGAGTTTAGCATTTTAAACTTGGAAAAGAGACCCTTAATCCCATATTTGGGACCACACAGCCAGTCCACTGAATAGCAGGCTAGTGATTGCTTTGCAATGCTTGCAGTTAGCCACTGATTCCTTCCAAACCACTCATTGTTGAATTTGCAATTTCCGACTTGTTGTGTAATGTTTATGTCCAACGGCCGATGAGCAACGATATGTTTCATCTATAATTTCTCTTCATTATTTCTCTTCATATGACAAGGATTAAAAAGGATTTGCCAGCATTTTGTATACTTGATTCATGATGAAGATTTTGAAAGTATGATAGATATAACGTGATTTGACGTCCTTTTAACTGTGGCCAATGACCTTGAGCCTTCTTTGATGGGCACTTCTAATGTAACTTTATGACAGTACCCAAGGGGCTTTATTTATCGATCTCTACCCTTAGACTTGGCGGTGATGTAGTGACCCATGAGTGAAGAACCCTGAGCCAATCACAGCGCAACTAGAGAACATTACGAACACCTACGCTCCGTATTTTCTGCTGGCTGCCCCACCACCACAGAAAACACTGAGCTAGGCTAAAACGTTGGAGCTGCCTTACTCAAGAAAGCACCTGCCCTGCATGACGGGTCGCCACTGTTTTCAATTAATTTTAACTAGCGTTGTAAACATTGAAATTAGGGTAAAACTTCAATTTAAATACATTGACTTAGTCTGACTATCAGGTTGTTACTTTAATCTAATTTCAAAATAATCATCAGGTAGCCTAGCGGTTAAGAGTGTCGGGTGTTGTGCCAGTAACTGAAAGGTAGCTAGTTCAAATTCCCGAGCCGACTAGGTGAACAATCTGATGATGTGCACTTGAGCAAGGCACATAACCCCAATTGCTCCTGTAAGTCGCTCTGGGTAAGAAGTCTACTAGATGACTAAAATGGAAAGGGCAATTAGACAATTGAAAGAAATTACACCAATATCTCTCAATTGTACAGATCACGTCATCTCATTATACGCAGTCTATTGTCTATTATCTAGACAATGTAAGTCAATCCCTTCCAAAAGCTTTAAAGATCATAGACAAATTCAGCTCCATCTCAAGTTCTAAAATAAAACCAAGTCTGCCCTACTAAATCTCAAGACCCCGTTGGAGGACTCATCTCCAATCGTTTCCAATTTAAAATATATAAATCCATAGTGCGGTTTAAACATTTATATGGCAAGGTAAGCGAGCCTGGATATAATTAACAAACTTGCAAAGAGGGAAAGACGTAGGAGGACTATCAGTACCAAACTAAATTGCATTTCCAGGCTGAGTATAGAGAGAAATATGGTGTGTCCTATTGCCCTGGAAGATGTGGTCTTTAATGATATATCCCATAAACAATGTACACTACACTTTGGTCCTATTATCACTCACACAATTTCTATTGTCTTGCAATCTGGAGGGCAGCATTTTGCATTCCCCCAATGGTCCAAATGTGGAATCCGTACCTTTGCTGATATCATGGTTTGAAAACATTCCAAGATTTTAAAGACATTACCAGGAATCTATTTTTTTCTATATTTGCAATTTATGTCAGCTATGCTGGCTTCTGGAGTCCCTTGTGAAACCCAACTACCTAACCATCCAGAGATGGGATTTATAAATTAATTATCTGGGCTACCGAAAAGACTGATTCCTGTAATATACTGTATAAACAATTCATATTCTGAGTTGGTCATTAAAAAACTATGGTCCACAAATCTATGGGAATCTGAACAACCCTTTAACTGGAACAGAATATGGAAAAATAAGATCTTGGTATCCCGTAATCTAAACCATCAAGCTTGACTCCTCCTCCCTCTGCTTAGAGAGACACAGCTCATGTGAGCTCTCGCGATAGTTTTGGAGTTAGATGAACTTGGTACCCTACACAACTCAACCTTCACTCAAGATGAAAACTTCAAACCTATAACCTACTTTTTGTACAATATTTACATGGGAATTTCTATCAAGGATTTCATTTTCCCAAGCTATTCAGGGGGTGCTCTGGCAATCAAAGTACTGAGATTCAACTAGCACTGAGTTGTGAAGAGAGGTGTCGAATCCTTTGAAGCTGTTCAGAGGCCATCCACCGCCATTTTCTTCAAGCAAGTACCCCCAACCACACTTCCCACGTGTGACTCGAGAGATCCAGAGGCTTTGAAGCCCTCTCCTGCTGTTCAGAGCCCATTCACTGGCATTTTTCCTCCAGCACACAGGCACTGTTACAATGGCTAGCCCCAAGTCGTTATATATTTTATTTTTTTCTTGCACATTTTTCTATTTTGGCATTTGCCTGATGCCCCATACATGCTTTGTTGACTACAAACTTTCTTTACCCACCCGTGGGACAGACTCTGACTCTCTATTGGTTACACAGACCTTTGGCCTACCATCCCATTCTAACCACCTCCCGCTGGCTTTGTATTCATGCTACCTGATGAAATTGCTGTACAATATGATCTTGTTGCCATCTGATTCACATTCAGATGTCATACATCAGCACTGCAGAGCTCTCCCTGTCCTATGCCATGCCTTGATTATATTACTGTTGATGATATCTGGTAATGTGCATGTACACCCTTGCCCATCTACTGTTACTAGCCCCAATTCTGACTTGTGCTCTGATATCTGCTTCACTGATTTCTGCTCTCGTAAAAGCCTGGGTTTTCTGCACGTTAACACTAGAAGCTTATTACCTAAAATGGATCAATTGAAAGTGTGGGTTCACAGCTCCAATCCAGATGTGTTGGTCATTAGTGAGGCATGGTTAAGGAAGAGTGTTTTGAATACTGATGTTAACCTTTCTGGTTATGACCTTTTTCGGCAAGACAGATCTTCCAAAGGTGGGGCAGTGGCAATTTTTTTACCAAGGATCACCTTCAGTGCTTGGTTGTCTCCACCAAGTCTGTCCCCAAACAATTTGATTTGCTGGTTTTAAATATTACACTTTCAAATAACTCTTTGTTGACTGTTGCTGGGTGCTATCGTCCTCCATCAGCACCGACCTGTACCCTACCTGCCCTAAGTTCTCTCTTGGCCCCTCACACTAAGTCTGAATTTGTCCTGCTAGGTGACCTAAACTGGGACATGCTTAAACCACCTGAAGTCCTAAAGCAATGGGACTCCCTAAATCTTTCTCAGATTATTAGCAATCCCACAAGGTATGACTCCAAACACCCAGAAAAGGCTACTCTTCTTGATGCTATCCTCACAAATAATCCTGATAGGTATCAGTCTGGGGTTTTCTGTAATTACCTTAGTGATCACTTTTTTACAGCCTGTGTTCACAATGGCTGCTCAGTGAAACGACCTGTCATGTTTTGTCATGGACGCTTGCTAAAACTTTAATGAGCAAGCCTTCCTTATGAACTGGCTTCTGTAAAATGGAATAGAATCAGCTTGATCGCCTCTGTTGAAGATGCTTGGACCTTCCTTTTTGATATTTTCAGTGGTATTGTTAACAAAAACGCCCCCATAAAGAACATTAGAATTAAAAACAGGTTCAGCCCCTGGTTCGACTGTGATCTTATAGAGTTACTCCACCTCAAGAATTGCATTTGGCGAAAGGCCCGGCACACGCTTACTCAGGCTGACTGGCTCTCGTTCAGGCAAATGAGAAATAAGTGCACTCGGGCTATCCGGAAGGCCAAAGTTAGTTACTTGAAGGAAAAGTTATCTTTCTGTGGGTCTAACCCCAAGAAATTCTGGAAAACTGTTAAAGACCTGGAGAATAAACCCTCCTCCTCACAGCTGCTGATGTGGTTGTTACTGACAAGAAGTACATGGCTGAGCTCTTTAATCAACACTTCATTAAGTCAGGATTCCTATTTGCCTCCTTGCCCGTCCAACATTTCCTCATCTGCCACCCGTTCTAATGCAACCATCCCCAAAGCTTCTCCTTCTTTTTCCCCTGCCCCGCTACAATTTTTTTCCCTGGAGGCAGTCTGAGGTACTAAAGGAGCTCCTGAAACTTGACCCCCAAAAAACATCTGGGTCAGATGGTTTAGACCCATTCTTCTTTAAGGTTTCTGCCCCTATCATCGCCAAGCCTATCTCCGACCTTTTTAACCTGTCTCTCTGTTCTGGGGAGGTTCCCATTGCTTGGAAGGCAGCCATGGTTAGTCCTTTATTTAAAGGGGGAGATCAAGCTGATCCTAATTGTTATAAGTCTATTTCTATTTTGCCTTGTTTATCAAAAGTGTTGGAAAAACTTGTCAATCAACTGACTGGCTTTCTTGATGTCTATGGTATTCTCTCTGGTATGCAATCTGGTTTCCGCTCAGGTTATGGATGTGCCACTGCAACCTTAAAGGTCCTCAATGATGTCACCACTGCCCTTGATTCTTTTTTTTGTGATCCAATTATTATTATTTTATTTTTTTTGATAACACAAAACAACACATAGGACAGCAAACATATACGTTTCCACATACACATTACATATACATTTACACATAACATATACATTTACTTATAACATATACATTTACACGTTTAACAATTTCCCTTCCCACCCACCGGACCATCTAAATAAATGTATATATATAACGATTTCAGCCTATCAAAAATTGTATTCCACATGTTAATATTGTCTGGTTTTGCATTATGCAGTCGAGAGATTGATTGCTCCAGTTGAGCTATGTCTATGAAGGAAGAGATCCATTGCTGTTGGGGCAAAGTGTGAGGGGGTTGCCAACGTAAGGCAATCATTCTCTTGGCTGCTGTTAGACCAGCAAGCCAGATCCCTCTTTCTTTACACGTTAAATTCAATGAGGAGTCATCATTAAGCAAGACTACATTAGGCAGATTTGGGATAGATTTAGTGAAAAAATACTAGTCAATGAAGATGTCACAAAGCACCACAAGGACAAAACCTCTGGGCACTCCCAAACCATATGAATAAAGGTTCCAGGAATACCCTGGGCGCAGAGCATACAGCTAGGGGTTGTGTTTATATTCATCTGAATTTTTTTTTTAGGAGTTAAGTAAGTCATGTGGACAAAATTATAGTGTGTCATTTGGTGATTCGGGTTTCTTGATGATAATGTAACGTTGGACAAAACAGTATTCCAATTAATGTCTACTGTTGGTATGGCTTTATTCCAATTTGAATGAATTGGTAGTCGTTGAATTGTTGATTTAAGTAAATATATATATACATTTTAGACCTGCCTTTACTTGTCCTCGATGTCATAATCTTATGGATTGGATGACATGCTAACTCTGAACCCCACTGCCCTTGATTCGAATCAATGTTATGCTGTTATTTTTATTGACTTGGCCAAAGCTTTTGATACGGTAGACCATTCCATTCTTGTGGGCCGACTAAGGAGTATTGGTGTCTCTGAGGGGTCCTTGGTCTGGTTTGCTAACTACCTCTCTCAAAGAGTGCAGTGTATAAAGTCAGAACATCTGCTGTCTCAGCCACTGCCTGTCACCAAGGGAGTACCCCAAGGCTCAATCCTATGCCCCATGCTCTTCTCAATTTACATCAACAACATATCTCAGGCAGCAGGAAGCTCTCTCATCCATTTATATGCAGATGATACAGTCTTATACTCAGCTGGCCCCTCCCCAGATTTAGTGTTAAATGCTCTACAACAAAGCTTTCTTAGTGCCCAACAAGCTTTCTCTACCCTTAACCTTGTTCTGAACACCTCCAAAACAAAGGTCATGTGGTTTTGTAAGAAGAATGCCCCTCTCCCCACAGGTGTGATTACTACCTCTGAGGGTTTAGAGCTTGAGGTAGTCACCTCATACAAGTACTTGGGAATATGGCTACACAGTACACTGTTCTTCTCTCAGCACATATCAAAGCTGCAGGCTAAATCTAGACTTGGTTTCATCTATCGTAATCACTCCTCTTTCACCCCAGCTGCCAAGCTAACCCTGATTCAGATTACCATCCTACCCATGCTAGATTACAGAGACATAATTTATAGATCGGCAGGTAAGGGTGTTCCCAATGTTAGATGTTCTTTACCATTCGGACATCAGATTTGCCACCAATGCTCCTTATAGGACACATCACTGCACTCTATACTCCTCTGTAAACTGGTCATCTCTGTATACCTGCCGCAAGACCCATTGGTTGATGCCTATTTATAAAACCCTCTTAGGCCTCACTCCCCCCTATCTGAAATATCTAGACAATTCATTTTCAAAATTGAAGTGTTTGAAGGTAAACATTCAATGCTTCGCATCTACTATGTTACTTAACAATGATAGCTCCTTGAATCTCTCAATCAATCAGAGAATGGCAGTCAGCACTGTCGCAAAAGAAGATGTTGGCAATCACTCCACTTTCGCCCAATTCACCAGTGGATGAATGGTGCGAGTCAAGGAACAATTGAGGCCTGGACAAATATACTTTACTCTGTATAGAATAAACCCCAACACATACAAATAAACAATCTATAAAGCCCAACACATACATACAAAAGTGTAGGGGGGGGTTAATGTAAAAGCCTCCTTTGGATGTTTAGGGGGGTAGAGGGGTGGGGGAGGGGCTTAGGGGACAAGCAGTGGGAGGGGGGGCAGGTGGGTGCCGGAGGAAATGGTTTTCAACATGGCGCCCGGAGGAGATGTCTGCCATTTTGTGGGGTCCTAACCAACTGTGCTATTTTGTGTGTTTTTTTGTGTTATTTGTAACTTATTTTCTACATAACGTTTCTGCCACTGTCTCTTATGACCGAAAAGAGCTTCTGGACAGCTATTATTAGCCGATGTGAGTAAGACCTTTAAACAGGTCAATGTTCACAAGGCTGCAGGGCCAGACGGATTACCAGGATGTGTACTCTGAGCATGCGCTGACCAACTGGCAAGTGTCTTCACTGACATTTTCAACCTGTCACTGGCTGAGTCTGTAATACCTACATGTTTCAAGCAGACCACCATCGTCCCTGTGCCCAAGAACATCAAAGTAACCTGCATAAATGACTACCGACCAGTAGCACTCACGTCTATAGCCATGAAGTGCTTTGAAAGGCTGGTCATGGCTCACATCAACACCATCATCCCAGAAACCCTAGACCCACTCCAATTTGCATACTGCCCCAATAGACCCACAGATGATACAATCTCTGTTGCACTCAACACTGCCCTTTCCCACCTGGACAAAAGGAACACCTACGTGAGAATGCTGTTCATTGACTACAGCTCAGCCTTCAACACCATAGTGCTCTCAAAGCTTATCACTAAGCTAAGGACCCTGGGACTAAACCCTCTGCACCTGGATCCTGGACTTCCTGACGGGCTGCCCCCAGGTGGTAAGAATAGGCAACAACACATCTGTCACACTGATCCTCAACACAGGGGCCCCTCAGGGGTGCGTGCTTAGTCCCCTCCTGTACTCCCTGTTCACCCACGACTGCATGGCCAAGCATGACTCGAACACCATCATTAAGTGTGCCGACGTCACAACGTTGGTAGACCTGATCACCGACAACGTTTGACAGCCTATAGGGAGGAGGTCAGAGACCTGGAAGTGGAGTGCCAGGACAACAACCTCTCCCTCAATGTGATCAAGACAAAGGATAAGATGGTGGACTACAGGAAAAGGAGGGCTGAGCATGCCCCCATTCTCATCGACGGGGCTGTAGTGGAGCAGGTTGAGAGCTTCAAGTTCATTTGTGTCCACATCACCAACAAACTATCATGGTCCAAACACACCAAGACAGTCGTGAAGAGGGCACAACAACACATATTCTCCCTCAAGAGACTGAAAAGATTTGGAATGGGTCCTTAGATACTGACTGGTTGCATCACCACCTACTCACTGTTTATTATCTATAATCTATGCATAGCCACTTTACCCCTACCTACATGTACATATTACCTCAATTACCTCGACTAACCTGTACCCCCGCACATTGACTCGGTACTGGTACCCCCTGTATATTGCTATTTTATTGTTGCACTTTTATTTTTTACTTTATTTTTTTTTGTAAATATTATTTTTCTTAACTCTTATCTTTCTTAAAACTGCATTGTTGGTTAAGGGCTTGTACGTAAGCATTTCACCTGTTGTAAATCACTTTCCACAAATATAAATCACCAATCCACAAACATAAATCACTTTCCACAAAGTTAACATATTATGGTTACCATACTATAATTTCTGCAGCCTTGAAAGGCAGGCATCAACATGGCCAAACGAGAGGCTGCCAGCGATTTATAGAAATCGCTTTCTATAACTCCATATTTGGAAGTGCTTAGGTCACCTGACTTTTGGCAGGTATTTTACTACAAGAAATAGACAAGAAGTCTCACGTGTAGAAAGCAATTGTAGTTTTTTTTCTTCTTCTGCGCATATGTGCAAATCTTTATGGCAGTCATTTTACTTAAGGCCCTTGGAAATTACCTGCATATCTGAAGTTATAAAAAAAATTATATTGCAATACATCGATTTACAAATACATATCAAAAGGTGTTTGTTTGTGGAAAGTGATTTATATTTGTGGATTGGTGATTTACATTTGTGAATACATTTGGCATGATATTGATCCCAACACCAACCGCAATAAGCACAAAACAAATATAAAAACATTGTTTTTTTTATAGACTAGAAATGCCTTGGAGATCAACCAGTAGATCACAAACAACCAGTTGGTGACCACTGTGTTAAAGTAATGAAATAACAAGAAAATAATGTTTTTTGTGAAGTTCCTTAAATGTGCTGAAAATGTTCCAAAGTCAAGCAACTATCCTGTACCATTCCCAGAAAGTTTTGGGAAGGTTGTATGTAAATTAACCATAGGACAACCACACTCTCACAACGATCCAAGAAACATATGGTTCTCAGAATGTTATGTGCTAGCTGGGAACAGATTTAGAACTTTTGGAATATGGGAAGTCAAACATACAGGTATTCAGTGACCTATCTTAAGAAAAACAAGAACTATAGAATACCTCTGTAACACATGCAATGGGGCTGCTGCATCTGCCAATGGCACTGTTGTTCATCATCCAAACTCTTGATCTTGAGCCCTTTATTCTCTCTGGGTTTGAACTCTTTTAGGCATCTTTACTAACCCGTATATAGCATCATATCCTCTGAGAGATCTATGGATTCCTCTATAATTCAAACATGGAGGATCTTTGAAGAATACATGGAGGCACTACAGTAATGGCTGAAGTTGATGACATATGTACATCTGTAGGATCTTCATTTGATCAAGCTGTTGCAATGCAAGACATGTAAAACTTGTAGTGTATCTGAAGTTTGTAATTTCCACTTCCACTTACAAACTTGATTTTCCCAAATGAAAAATGTATCAACCCCTACAAGGACTATGGATACAAAAAAGTATTACATTTGTATCTACAGTACCAGTCAAAAGTTTGGACACACCTACTCATTCCAGGATGTGTTCTACATTGTAGAATAATAGTGAAAACATCAAAACTATGAAATAACACATATGGAATCATGTAGTAACCAAAAAAGTGTTAAACAAATCCAAATGTATTTTATATTTAAGATTCTTAAAAGTAGCCACCCTTTGCCTTGATGACAGCTTTGCACACTCTTGGCATTCTCTCAACCAGCTTCATGAGGCAGGCACCTGGAATGCATTTCAATTAACAGGTGTGCCTTGTTAAAAGTTAATTAGTGTGATTTATTTCCATCTTAATGCATTTGAGACTATCAGTTGTGACAATGTATTTTTTTAAATGTATTTAACCAGGCAAGTCAGTTAAGAACAAATTCTTATTTATAATGACAGCCTACCCCAGACAACGCTGGGCTTGTGATATAGCCTGGAATCAAACCAGGGTCTGTAGTGACACCTCTTGCACTGAGATGCAGTGCCTTAAACCGCTGTGCCACTTGGGAGCCTTGTGGGGTTGGTATACAGAAGATAGCCTTATTTGGTAAAATACCAAGTCCATATTATGGCAAGAACAGCTCAAATAAGCAAAGAGAAACAACAGTCCATCATTACGTTAAGACATGAAGGTCAGTCAATCTGGAAAATGTCAAGAACTTTGAAATTAGGGTGTGGTGTCTGGCCTTAATATTCCTTGTCTGATGCAAATTTTGGAATCTGTTTTTACCAAACTAGAATCAGAATAGAACTAAAGAAGTTAATTGTTGATTGATGATGTTAACTATGATAATTAGGATCTCAATGCTTTGACTTAAAGATACGTCTCTTTTCTTTCTCTCTCACAATCTGAAATGTTTGCGGATTGGTATGAAAGGGCTATGCAAACTTACTAGAAAATGGCATGTTTATAGCCATCAAAGACTGTCTCACAGGGGGCAGCAATGTATCTAGATTTAATTCAGGATGTTCCAATGGAAGACCATTATGGCTATGCTTAATTATTTTATTCCCCATTACAAATTGTCCTTGCTTATCATTAGCATATTGCACTGTCTGTATCTTTCGTCAAAACTTGAATGGCCACAAATACTTTAGGTTGATAAGGTGGAATGCGACGGGACTAAATAGCCCTATAAAAATAAATACGATTATATCACATTTACACCAATAAAAAGGCTGAAATAGTTTTTCTCCATGAAACCCACCTACACCCTCGAGATCACAATCGTCTTGCAAAGGAATGGGTGCATCAACAGTTCCACTCAAAATGTAATTCCAAAAGACACAGTACAGCAATTAAAATGCAGAAGGACTTGCAGGTCACCGCTACCAATGTCATATCCGATGGCAATGGGCATTATATGTGATCGTTTCTATTCAGAATAATTGGGATGAACATCTCTTATTTACTAACATGATTTCACTGAACCCAAACATGGATACACACCATCTAATACTTGGTGGGGATTTCTTTGTTTTCTAAATCCAATCCTCAACCACTCCAAATCAACAGCAACCACACTGACCACACTCTGTTATTAGTATTCAGTAGTATTCAGACCCTTTGACATTTTCACACATTTTGTTACGTTACAGCCTTATTATAAAATGAATTTAAAAAAATGATTATCTCATCAATCTACACAATACCCCATAATGACAAAGAAGAACAGGCAAATTTATATATACAGTATATAAAAAAGAAATCTCATATTTACATACAGTAAGTATTCAGACACTTTACTCAATACTTTGTTGAACCACCTTTGGCAGATATAACTCTGAAAACATGCCACCTACAGAAGTTCTCGGATGACTCTGCTATTGTAGGGTGCATCAGGGGTGGGCAGGAGGAGGAGTACAGGAGCACAATCAGTGACTTTGTGTTGTGGTGTGAGCAGAACCACCTTCAGCTCAACATCAGCAAAACTAAGGAGATGGTGGTGGACTTCAGGAGAACCAAGGCACAACTGACTGCAGTCCCTATAAAGGGGATGGATGTGGAAATGGTTGAGTCATACAAGTTCCTGGGTGTCCATATGGACAACAGACTGGAATGGGCTGGTAACACCGGGGCCCTGTACCAAAAGGGCCAGAGCCGACTCTACTTTCTGAGGAGGCTCAGGTCCTTCAACGTGTGCAGTAAACTACTGCATACCTTCTACCAGTCTGTGGTGGCCAGTGCCATCTTTTTTGCAGTGGTGTGCTGGGGAGCAAACATCAAAGCCGGTGATGCTTCTCGGTTAAATAAGCTGATCAGGAAGGCTAGCTCTGTCCTGGGGATGAGCCTTGACACTCTAGAGGAGGTGGCGGAGAGACGGATCCTGACCAAACTGCTGGCCATCATGGACAACGTCACCCACCCTCTGCACGCTATGGTTATGACGCAGAGGAGCACTTTCAGTCACAGACTGATCCCACCACGGTGTGCCAGAGAGCGCTACAGGAGGTCCTTCCTGCCGGCGGCTATGAGACTGTATAATGCCTCACCGGGGTGCCGTGCCGTCGGCAACATAGATCTGGAACTGTTGGGGTGCTAGGACCTAGTTTAACAATTATGCATCCATCCGTGAGTAACTCTGGTCCGTCAGCACTCATCCACTCAGGACCTATTTATTCATACAGGTCTGTATATACATACTCATGTACAGTTGTTATATTATATCACATGCAATATTGTCAGGAATGCATATTAGTATCCTGCCAGTTGCACCTTTTCTCATTGCTTTTAGTATATCGAATGTGCAATAAGTGCAGTTGTCTGTAATTAAACCCTGTGCACTAAGGACTGTATTTTAAGGGAATTACTATTATTACCCCAAATGATATCATACACACATTTAGCTATTAAAGTATCTCTTCCTGTCATTTACCTGTACAGTTTGTGTAAACATGCAAGTATTCACTTATCTGTAAATATAACTGTATACCTAACTGTACAGCTAATTTAACCATGCAAAATTTTCACTTACCTGTTCATTTACCCAGTCTGTCTATTAAGTAAACTATTATTACCCTCGCTCATATCATACGCATTTTTAGCTACTGAAGTATTTCTCTGCCATCGACCTGTATAGTATAGTTAACCATCCAACATCCACCAACGTATAGTGTACATATTCAGCCAACCACCCATACTATGCAATGTCCTTTTTATAGCTTTTTTTTGCACTCCAGATATCTTGTATTTCTATACTTTTTCATACTGCCGCTCTATGTATCATGTACCGTGTATCTGTCTTTTGTGTACTTTCGTTGTGGCATTTTGCACCTGCCCTGTGTTTTGTTGTAGCTGCTTGACAATGAAATTTCCCCCCCGGGGGATCAATAAAGTACCTATCTATCTATCTATCTATTAAAGCCTCAAGTCTTCTTGGGTATGCCACTACAAGCTTGACACACCTGTATTTGGGTAGTTTCTCCCATTATTCTCTGCAGATCCTCTCAAGCTCTGTCAGGTTGGATGGGGAGCGTCGCTGCACACCTATTTTCAGGTCTCTCCAGAGATGGTCGATCGGGTTCAAGGCTCAAGAACATTCAGAGACTTGTCCCGAAGCCACTCCTGCATTGTCTTGGCTGTGTGCTGAGGTCGTTGTCCTGTTGGAAGGTGAACCTTCGCCCGCGCTCTAGAGCATGTTTTAATCAATGATCTCTCTGTACTTTGCTCCGTTCATCTTTCCCTCGATCCTGACTAGTCTCTCAGTCTCTGCCGCTGAAAAACATCCCTACAGCATGGTGCTGCCACCACCATTCTTCACCGTAGGGAAAGTGCCAGGTTTCCACCAGACGTGATGCTTGGCGTTCAGGCCAATGAGTTTAATCTTAGTTTCATCAGACCAGAGAATCTTGTTTCTCATGGTCTGAGAGTCCTTAAGGTGCCTTTTGGCAAACTCTAAGCGGGCTGTCACACACCTTTTACTGAGGAGTGATCTCAAGGGTGTAGGTGGATTTCTTGGAGAAAATAAATTTCTGCCTATTAGACATACACATATAGAAACAAGGATGGACCTACAGTATATAGTCTGTTTTGATTCAGATATAATTTTGGTCCGAATATCACTCCTATGCCGGTATGTGCCAACTTTCCAACCATTAACTGATTCAGCATTACAGCAATGGTATCAAAACGGAATTAAGACCCTTGCGGATCTATTCCCAAACAATGCTTTTGCATCCTTCGAATTCCTGATAAACAAACACAATAAAAAACAATTCAGATACAATACAGAGCTGTCATTGGTTAAGACAAAAAAACTGGACCCTACATGTATTAGGTGCCATCCGGCTCCTGCTACATTATAACATATCACGCCCCAACTTTTTAAGATATTGTGACCAACAGATCTGTATTACCAATCATGTGAAATCCATAGATTAAGTTCTAATGAATTTATTTCAATTGACTGACTTTCTCATAAAATCTTTGAAATTGTTGCATGTTGCGTTTATATTTTAGTTCAGTATACAATAAGTGCAAGATGCATATTACCTGTTCTATTGGTTATATACAGTCCTGTTCAAATCCTTATGATGCCACTGTGGGAATTGCTCAGATGGAATATGATATGTGTTGTCATGTCTCTTAGGTTCAACACAGACCACAGTTCATAAACACAGCATATTCCAGGAAATACTTGACTATGACCTTTGGTAATTCGATATTCCTCCTCAACATAGAATTATGCAAACCATAACATGTGTTTCCATTTTAAAGCCACATCAGATCTAGTGCTAAATGAAATGGAGATGTTTTGTAGGGTCATGTAGAGAGAATACTTGTTCAAAAGTAACAGCGTTAAAAATAGCAGTGCTAGTATTTCACCTTAACCTCGAAACACATTTTTCCAGATAATATCTTAGTTAAACAATTCATGGATGTTCTGGAATGAAGGCAAGGAAATTGTTTTTCGTCTTTCAGTCTAGGTATCTTTACTCTCTATACCCTTATCACTGGACAGACAGTCCCTCTGAGAATAACTACACAACAGTTTGCAACAAATATGACTACATTTATTGTGTTTTTATCTCTTTGTGTGTCTGCTAGCTAGAATGGAGGTTAAAGATACAAGAAGAAGAGAGTCTGTCTTCTGGTAATTCTGTTTGCAGAGCAGGTTTCACTTTCAAAGTCATCCTCCAGTGACGGGTTGTATGACCTTTCCGACCTGTGATTGATCATGACCTCTGACCTTTGTGGTTGAGATGTACACTGAAATGGCCTTATGTTTCCTTGAGGAGATCATGGGACATCTCCATCCTGTCCTGTTTTGTTTCAGATAAATCACTCTACATTGCAGTAAATGTTAGGTTTTGCTGAAGTTTAATTTCTTCACCTCTCTTACCAGCATGAATGGTGGCCAGATAATTTGTATTTGTCCAAAAATGTTGATACACTAGCTCATACACGTTTTATAAATAATGACCTAGCCAGCTGGCACATGGTGAGAGAAGCACATAATCGAGAGAGAAGAGAGTGAAGAGAGAGAAAAGAGAGAGAGAAGACTGAGAGTTAAGAATGAGCGTTTAGACACCACGCTGTGAAAGGCATCTTCAGTGAGGGGCGGGAACAGCAGAAAAGAGGATAAATCCCTCAACCGGTTTTCTACATCCACCCCCGCATCAACCGCATACAATGTGTGCTATTACACGCCATCAGTTCTCACATTAGATCAACTCATTATAGACCAAAGGCTGCCAGAACTAAGGACTTAAACACTGTCTGATATCAATTCATCTCTAGCTCAACTTCAGAGGATAAATCATATTAAAATTGTGACTCAAAATGGAAGACATCTGAATAGCTTATTTCTGTACAGACATTAAGATGCTCGTGTTCCTGCGGTCAGTGAATGAGGAACACTTTGTTTTCTGCTGGTGTTTCCCCTGATGAAAAACACAGACATTCTGAGAACAAACAAAGTTCCTTTACTGCAAACAATAACAAGAATATAGACATTTCCATTAAATAAGCTTTATTCTTGTTACGTAATGACAATGCAGACAAAATCAAATCAAACCAAAGTTTATTTGTCACGTGCGCCGAATACAACAGTTGTAGACCTTACAGTGAAATGCTTACTTACAAGCCCAAACCAACAGTGCAGTTTATGTAAAAAATAAGTATTATGTAAACAATAGATAAGTAAAGAAACCCCCCCCAGTAAAATGACAGTAAAAAATATATATACACAGGTGGTATACACAGGTGGTACCGGTAAAGAGTCAATGTGCAGGGGCACCGGTTAGTCGGGCTAATGTAGGTATAGTGAAAGTGACTATGCGTAGATGGTAAACAGAGAGTAGCAGCAGCGTAAAAGAGAGGGGGGGTGGGGCTACCCGGCCAAAAAGTCCAGGTAGCCATTTGATTAGCTGTTCAGGAGTCTTATGGCTTGGGGGTAAAAGCTGTTGAGAAGCCTTTTGGACCTAGACTTGGCGCTCCGGTACCGCTTGCCATGCGGTAGCAGAGAGAACAGTCTATGACTAGGGTGACTGGAGTCTTTAACAATTTTAAGGACCTTCCTCTGACACCGCCTGGTATAGAGTTCCTGGATGGCAGGAAGCTTGGCCCCAGTGATGTACTGTGCCGTACGCACTACCCTCTGTAGTGCCTTGCGGTCGGAGGCCAAGCAGTTGCCGTATCAGGCAGTGATGCAGCCAGTCAGGATGCTCTCGAAGTTGCAGCTGTAGAACCTTTTGAGGATCTGAGGAGCCATGCCAAATCTTTTCAGTCTCCTGAGGTGGAATAGGCTTTGTCGTGTCCTCTTCACGACTGTCTTAGTGTGTTTGGACCATGATAGTTGGTGATGTGGACACCAAGGAACTTGAAGCTCTCAACCTGCTCCACTACAGCCCCGTCGATGAGTCAGTGCTAATGCATGAGGATTGTTTAAAAATCTAACTGTATGACATGACATCAGCATGCCATATGATATATCACAAAATAAGTGTGTTGTTGTTTTTTGTAGCACGTCAATGCTCGTCAACTAAAACCAAAGATGTATTCTGATTGGGTGATACGAGGTGAAAAGTGCAATTGGCACAGATTGAATTCAAAATGATGACTGACATGGCAGAATGCAAGAAGTGTAAAAAAGATGGGGACAAAGGGCAGCCCTGCGATAAAGAGACAGAGAGAGAAAGAAAAACAATGATAGAGTAAGAGTGTAAGGGAGAAATACAGGTAGTAAGAGACAGTAACAGAGACAGTAACAGAGACAACGAGAGCAAGAGAGTGTGAAAGCTTGGTGGCTAAGCAGAGGATCCTGTCAGACTGCTTTGGCGAAGCCTATTTGGTTGTTGCGGCGGTCGAACTCTTTGTAGTAGCGGGCGATGAAGTTGGCTCCCAGGATCCAGATAGGGCCAGTAGGGGGCGACACATCCAAACCCCTAAAGGTCACACTACAGGTGTCCTCTCCAAACTGACATTGCTGCAGACAGAGCAAATCATAAAAAAATATTGCTAAAGGTTTCCATAAATGTGTATTTAAAAAAATACATGTCACATCTATAAGCACAAAATAAACATGACATAGTAGCTGCAAAGGTAAACATGACAACCGCCCTGTATCTGTACAGTATATCCTAGTTGTGCCAATTTCCATGTTGCTTACCCATAAGATGTAGTCTTCCTCAGTGAGTGCGTACTCATGGCCTCCAAGGTGGAAGGTGACACTGGGTAAGGACTTCACCAGTTCACAGTTTACTGAAAAGAGAAACAAACAACACATCTTAGTCCACCCGTAAGGTAATTTAAGATGCTAGTTAAGAGACCATTTAGCCAATAAAGATACATTATTTGGCTCTGTGATGTACATACCCCTCCCTCTGCCAGCTCTGTGGCTCCAATTGTTTTCATCAGTACAGACACAGAGGAGGCGGGCCTGTGATGTAGGAGGAGCCTGTGTCAATCACTGCCGTAAAGCCCTCCTTACAGAACAGCATCTCCTCCCCAACTGTCACCCTGGGAGAGAGAGGGAAGGGGAGAAAGATAGAGAAAATTACACACACGTAAAGTTAATTGACACTGGCAAATATGTATATACTGACCCACAGATAAACAAATAAACAGACAGACAGACAGACAGACAACTTGCACATCAGTGGAGGCTGGTGGGAAGAGCTATAGGAGGATGGACTCATTGTAATGGCTGCACTGGAATCAATGAAACGGAGTCAAACATGTGGTTTCCATGTTTGATACCATTCCATTTATTCCATTCCAGCCATTACAATGAACACGTCCTCCTATAGCTCCTCCCACCAGCCTCCACTGTTGAACTTGCACACGTACACACACAGCTGTCACATCTCACCCTTTCATGTTGACTTCCCATTTTCCTGCCTCATTGGTGACAATGTAGTTGAAGTGTAGTAGTCTGGGTCTGTTCCTCTCCACCTGGTTTGTGCATTGGGTCTCTGAGAGAAGAAAAACAGATTGCACGGATTGTTATTCCTAGGTGGCACCTCCGTCACTCGGTCGCGTCATGCCATTATTGTGAACGTTCTCAAGCCACCCTCCGCCATAGTGGTGATAAGCCCAGTCATTCTGAACGGGAGCTACACACTGGGCAAAACCAGACTGTATAAACGTTGTTTCCACGTAATTTCAACACCAAAAATGTTTGTGATGACATTGAATCAACATGGAAAACTGATTGGATTTGCAAAAAGGCATCATCATAAGAGAACTTTGTCTCACGATTTCACGTTGAATTAACGTTAGTTGACGACTCAACCAGAAGAGGCTGGTGGGAGGAGCTATAGGAGGACGGGCTCATTGTAATGACTGGAATGGAATCAACACGTTGTTTTTGGTACCATTCTATTGATTCCAATCCATCATAATGAGCCCATCCTCCTATAGCTCCTCCCTCCAGCCTCTTCTGAACTCAACTAATTTAATCAAAACTAGACATTGAAATTACATCCGTGCCAAGCGGGTAATGACTGTTTAGTCTAAATTACACTATAGTAGCCTGGAAATACAGTGACATTGCTAAAGTAGGCAAATATTTTGTGAAGAAACACCTTTGCCATCATGTCGTCAAATGTACTTTAGACAGATGGCAATGTTGTCATTAGCTAGCAAAGTTTGTCAAAGATAGTTAGTAATGCTAGCAAGCTAAAATCTGGTGGTCTCCCCTCAATCTTAGCTAGCTAGATAACGTTGTACTGCTTCTAAAGTCAATCTGGCAACATCAAAATGATGACAAAAAGGTTTTCCTACTAATTATTTGCGTCCTTTAGAAATGTGATTGTATTTCTAAGCTGCTGTAATGCACTTTTGATGACAATGCATTGAGTAGAATCCTCAGTCGGGCATCAGTCCTAAAACAAATGTTCAGAACAATATTTTGATGAAATGTGCAACCCATTACAGTATCTCAGTCGCTTCGGTAAATTTCTCAGATCACAATTGAAATTCTCAAAACTACTTCAACCTCCACATCATCTAGTGCACATCATAAAAGCAATTTCTCATTCTTTTAAACAAAATTACCAATGCTTTGGTACATTCATGGAGTATATAAAATTATATTATACTGGTTCTCTGTTGAATAGTCTTACCCCCCAAAACATCTAGGCATTAGTTCATTGCATAAGTCATTAAATGCAAAATGGTTGAACCAGTGGTCATAATCTGTCTGTCACGGTTTGTAGTAATGGGATGGTAAACGGAGCGTTGGTGAAGTGTCATCCTTGTTTATTACAGTTTTTCTCAATTGTTTACACACAAATACTGGTACTTGAGACACAATGACCACAACATGTAACTCATGCACCAACCCCCTGAACCAATTCTGCTAAACTACAAGCACAATTCCTGCTTTACACTCAAATTGCAGTTCTAAAACACACTTTTTTCAAAACACTACACACAATTCTTTGCAATTGGCACAATTTTCATGCAGAAAATCTCTTGTTTTCACAATGAACACACTGCCATTCAAATATGCACACTGACTCACATGGGCAAACACCCGTCACACAGTTTTACAATTAGCAATCAGAGCTTTAGCATAAAAGGGCAACAGGTGAGCTCTTCTGTTTTGGAGCAATGGATGCCAACATTGGAAACAGAGGCAGAGCCAGAGGAGTGAGAGTAAGAGGAGGAGGACGGGGGGGACAAGGACGAGGACAAGGAAGGCCAAGGACCGTAATCACTGATGAGATCCGAGCCACTTTGGTTGATCATGTGGTCAACCATGGTCTAACAATGAGGGAGGCTGGGCAAAGAGTACAGCCAAATTTGAGCAGGTACACTGTAGCATCCATCATCCGGACTTTCCGAAATGAGAATAGGTAAGAAATCTACTCTCACTAGAAAATTGCAGTACTGCATATCAATACAGTACTCAATGAGTACAGTAGTACAGTATTGCCTGTGGACTGTTCTGTAGGACTGTAAAAATAAAGTATGTTTCAAGTATTTGGGTAATGTATTCCTACTTTGTATTTACAGTATTTTACTATTTGTTTGGCAGAACTGAAAGATTACCAACACAAGGTGGTCGGGAACGTGTTCTGTCTCCTGAACAGGAAACTGAAATCATGAACATGGTCCTAGAAAATAACGCCATAACATTACGGCAAATACAAAGAAAAATAATAGAAAACAATTAGATATTTCAAAATATTGATAGGGTAAGCTTATCAACACTGGACCGTGTCTTGCGCAGAAATAATCTCAGGATGAAGCAGGTCTACAGGGTGCCATTTGAACGCAATTCAGAAAGAGTCAAAGAATTGCGATATAACTATGTGCAAGTGAGTCCTATACAATCCCACAATTGATGCATACTCTCAACACTGTATAAATTATACATATTTCAGTATTGTAATCATAATGATTGTGCTTCACAATAGTGACCACTCCATGTCTATTTCTGATATTGTCATGTGTGTTTCAGAGAGTCCTTGAGCTAGAGGTGGCTGAAGTGGAGCACCAGTTCATCTTCATTGATGAGGTTGGATTCAACCTCACAAAAAGACGAAAGAGGGGAAGGAATATCATCGGCCAGCGTGCCATTGTTCAAGTCCCTGGCCAGCGCGGAGGGAACATCACAATGTGTGCAGCGATTACCCACCACGGCATCATCCATCACCATGCTACCCTTGGCCCCTACAACACCGCCCATCTGATCACATTCCTGGACACCCTACACAACACACTCATTCCACCAGATCAGGTAGATGGCCCAGAGCAGCTCAGGTACGTTGTCATTTGGGACAACGTAAGTTTCCACAGGGCTGCTCTGGTTCGTAACTGGTTCACTGCCCACCCACACTTTTTAATTGTTTATCTCCCTCCATATTCTCCATTCCTTTCTGCCTGGAGATGGAAAGTGTATGACCGAAATCCACAAACGCGTATACCTCTTCTCCAAGCTATGGAAGACGCATGTGGAGATATAGCAGCTGATGCTTTTCATGGCTGGAATCGCTATGCTAGGCGATATTTCCCCCGCTGCTTGGCCAGGGAAAACATTGCTTGTGATGTGAATAAGGTGCTGTGGCCAGACCACAACAGAAGAGAGGATACAGCATAGTTATTTTCTTTTTTCTTTTTCTTTACTGTAAATGTATACATTAAATTCTTCTGTTTTGTATGTAGACCACTGTATGTGCAACTTTGTGTTGGTTGGGAATGGGATGTACACTGTGTACATTGTTTGTGGGAAAAATAAAATATATTTGTTACCGTGTATTTGTGTGTTCTGAGTATAAAAACAATATTCTCAAATATTTTACAACACACTTATGTATGTACTGTCTGTAGTAATGGCAACACTGAACCAAAAAAAGGCCTAAGTCATTATGATGAATGGAGAAGAAGTGTTTTCCATTCATCATAGTGTTTTACATTGAGCACATCAGTGTTCAACTGGTTCTTATAAATGTCTATTCATATGATGGTTTGTGTGTGTCATTTGAAAACAAAATACCCTTTTGATAAGAAATAACATTGTTTTGAATGTAAAGTTTCATTTTGCTGGAGAATTGAGGGGTTTTGCCCATTGTGTGTGTGTGTGTGTTTTTTGATTTGTGTGTAGAGTTCTGAGAATATGAGGCATGCTTTCAGAAAATGTGTGAAAAACAATCGAGAAACTGTAAATGAGGTGTAATCACAAGGCATAAAATAAACAGGAGAGGATAAACAAACAAAGTGACTTACTTGACTGTGACGTAGTGTAGACAGGCACAAACAATGATCCATACACAGGTGGATGTGTGGGGAGCCTAAATACAATCCCCAATCAGAGACAACCCTGTACAGCTGTCTCTGATTGAGGATCATTACTCCCCTAGTTAGGGTGTGAGGGCTTGATTGTGGTCCTTCCACTCCCCTTGGTGGGAGTCAGAGGCTTAACCACAATCAAACCCTCACAGTACCCCCCCCCCACCCCTAAGGTGCGGGCTCCCGACTGCAAATAGTCCCCCTTTTCCCCAAACATTTTTTACAAGTCTGGGAGGGGAACGGGCAGAGTACTGGGGCGGTTGATGGTGGAGGCTCCGGCCCCAGCCTCGGACGTGACGTAAAGCGTGAAGGCTGCTCCCCTCCTGCTTCACCGTTGCACGCCCGGTCCGGTTCCCGGCGCGATTATTCCCCCATCAGTACTCTCGCGAAGCACCAAGTCCTGTCTGGACCCTGGTGTGGGAGCCCCCGACCCTGGAGAGGGGCTGATGTCTTTCCCCGGCTCGGACCCCGGTGGAGCGGACTGCTCCGGCATGGGGGCGGGGCGGATGACCGGACCCGGACTCGGCCCCGGTGGAGCGGACTGCTCTTGCACTGGAGTGAAGCAGACGACCGGCCCCGGACTGGGCACCGGTGGAGCAGACTGCTCTGGCACTCGAGTGAAGCAGACGACCGGCCCCGGACTGGGCACCGGTGGAGCAGGCTGCTCTGGCACTGGAGTGAAGCAGACGACCGGCCCCGGACTGGGCACCGGTGGAGCGGACTGCTCTGGCACTGGGCTGGAGCAGACGACATTCTCTGGAGGTTCCGGGTTGCTGACCTTCTCTGGAGGCTCCGGGCTGCGGACCTTCTCTGGAGGCTCCGGGCTGCGGACCTTCGCCGGAGGCTCCGGGCTGCGGACCTTCGCCGGAGGCTCCGGACCTTCGCCGGAGGCTCGGGGTTGCGGACCTTCGCTGGAGGCTCCGGGCTGCGGACCTTCTCCGGAGGCTCCGGGCTGCGGACCTTCTCAGGAGGCTCCGGGCTGCGGACCTTCGCCGGAGGCTCCGGGCTGCGGACCTTCGCCGGAGGCTCCGGGCTCCGGACCTTCGCCGGAGGCTCCGGGCTCCGGACCTTCGCCGGAGGCTCCGGACCTTCGCCGGAGGCTCGGGGTTGCGGACCTTCGCTGGAGGCTCCGGGCTGCGGACCTTCTCAGGAGGCTCCGGGCTGTAGGTTCCGGGTTGCTGACCTTCGCTGGAGGCTCCGGGCTGCGGACCTTCTCTGGAGGCTCCGGGCTGCGGACCTTCGCTGGAGGCTCCGGGCTGCGGGTTGCTGACCTTCGCCGGAGGCTCCGGGCTGCGGACCTTCGCCGGAGGCTCCGGGCTGCTGACCTTCGATGGAGGCTCCGGGCTGCGGGTTGCTGACCTTCTCAGGAGGCTCCGGGCTGCGGACCTTCGCCGGAGGCTCCGGGCTGCTGACCTTCGATGGAGGCTCCGGGCTGCGGACCTTCTTTGGAGGCTCGGGGCTGCGGACCTTCGCTGGAGGCTCCGGGCTGCGGACCTTCGCCGGAGGCTCCGGACCTTCGCCGGAGGCTCCGGGCTGGGGACCTTCGCCGGAGGCTCCGGGCTGCGGACCTTCGCTGGAGGCTCCGGGCTGCGGACCTTCGCCGGAGGCTCCGGACCTTCGCCGGAGGCTCCGGGCTGGGGACCTTCGCCGGAGGCTCCGGGCTGGGGACCTTCGCCGGAGGCTCCGGGCTGCGGACCTTCGCTGGAGGCTCCGGGCTGCGGACCTTCGCCGGAGGCTCCGGACCTTCGCCGGAGGCTCCGGGCTGGGGACCTTCGCCGGAGGCTCCGGGCTGGGGACCTTCGCCGGAGGCTCCGGGCTGCGGACCTTCGCCGGAGGCTCCGGGCTGCGGACCTTCGCCGGAGGCTCCGGGCTGCGGACCTTCGCCGGAGGCTCCGGGCTGCGGACCTTCGCCGGAAGCTCCGGGCTGCGGACCTTCGCCGGAAGCTCCGGGCTGCGGACCTTCGCCGGAGGCTCCGGGCTGCGGACCTTCGCCGGAGGCTCCGGGCTGCGGACCTTCGCTGTAGGTTCCGGGTTGCTGACCTTCGCTGTAGGTTCCGGGTTGCTGACCTTCTCTGGAGGTTCCGGGTTGCTGACCTTCGCCGGAGGCTCCGGGCTGCGGATCTTCTCTGGAGGCTCCGGGCTGCGGGTTGCTGACCTTCGCCGGAGGCTGCGGGTTGCTGACCTTCGCCGGAGGCTCCGGGCTGCGGACCTTCGCCGGAGGCTCCGGGCTGCGGACCTTCGCCGGAGGCTCCGGGCTGCGGACCTTCGCCGGAAGCTCCGGGCTGCGGACCTTCGCCGGAGGCTCCGGGCTGCGGACCTTCGCTGTAGGTTCCGGGTTGCTGACCTTCGCTGTAGGTTCCGGGTTGCTGACCTTCTCTGGAGGTTCCGGGTTGCTGACCTTCGCTGGAGGCTCCGGGCTGCGGACCTTCTCTGGAGGCTCCGGGCTGCGGACCTTCGCTGGAGGCTCCGGGCTGCGGGTT
Source organism: Thymallus thymallus (assembly GCA_023634145.1). Taxonomy (NCBI): domain Eukaryota; kingdom Metazoa; phylum Chordata; class Actinopteri; order Salmoniformes; family Salmonidae; genus Thymallus; species Thymallus thymallus. The sequence goes on from CM042399.1 coordinate 19,056,325, forward strand.
GCTGACCTTCGATGGAGGCTCCGGGCTGCGGATCTTCTTTGGAGGCTCCGGGCTGCGGACCTTCTCTGGAGGCTCCGGGCTGCGGACCTTCGCTGGAGGCTCCGGGCTGCGGGTTGCTGACCTTCGCCGGAGGCTCCGGGCTGCGGACCTTCGCCAGAGGCTCCGGACCTTCGCCGGAGGCTCGGGGTTGCGGACCTTCGCTGGAGGCTCCGGGCTGCGGACCTTCTCAGGAGGCTCCGGGCTGCGGACCTTCTCCGGAGGCTCCGGGCTGCGGACCTTCTCAGGAGGCTCCGGGCTGCGGACCTTCGCCGGAGGCTCCGGGCTGCGGACCTTCGCCGGAGGCTCCGGGCTGCGGACCTTCGCCGGAGGCTCCGGGCTGCGGACCTTCGCCGGAGGATCCGGGCTGCGGACCTTCGCCGGAGGCTCCGGGCTGCGGACCTTCTCTGGAGGTTCCGGGTTGCTGACCTTCGCTGGAGGCTCCGGGCTGCGGACCTTCGCTGGAGGCTCCGGGCTGCGGGTTGCTGACCTTCGATGGAGGCTCCGGGCTGCGGACCTTCTTTGGAGGCTCCGGGCTGATAATGGGAGTATTCCCCATACCGAGGAGGATATCTCCCAATGTTAATCCCTGTTGCGTCCCTGGGTGGTGGTTCATTCTGTCACGGTTTGTAGTAATGGGACGGTAAACGCAGCGTTGGTGAAGTGTCATCCTTGTTTATTAAATGAGGTGTAATCACAAGGCATAAAATAAACAGGAGAGGATAAACAAACAAAGTGACTTACTTGACTGTGACGTAGTGTAGACAGGCACAAACAATGATCCACACACAGGTGGATGTGTGGGGAGCCTAAATACAATCCCCAATCAGAGACAACCCTGTACAGCTGTCTCTGATTGAGGATCATTACTCCCCTAGTTAGGGTGTGAGGGCTTGATTGTGGTCCTTCCACTCCCCTTGGTGGGAGTCAGAGGCCTAACCACAATTAAACACTCACATACCTCGTTTCCACCAAAAAATAACTGGTTCGGAACTGGTGCTGGTTCAAAGTTGGTTCAAAGTTGGTTCAACTTGCGAACCTTCTCAGAACCTGTTTGTTTTTCCACTGACTAGAGAGCCCAGCGAACGACGTCGTTACGTCACTGTGTACGTCGCCATACGTCTTAGCTTTCCCAGAAACGCTTGTGCCAACTTCAAGCATAACAATTACAATGGCGGACTACATCGTCTTTCTGCAAATATTTCTCCTGGCTTTGCGAATCCATCTTTCTACTAGCGCTGTGTTTTTAGCAATGGCGGTCACAACCTTTCCCGTCGTGTTGTTGGTCACAATAACCCCGCCCCCAGCCCCCGACGTAAGCATGACGTGGTAAAAGAACGGTTCTAGTCCAGCAAAGAGTTGGTGCCGCTTTGGAACCAATTATCCTGGCCGAGAACCGGTTCTTTGGCTGTCGAAACACAAAGAACTGGTTTGCGAGTAGGCACCGGCTCCGAACCGGCTCTCAAAATGCTTTGGTGGAAAAGGGGCAACACTGTCAAGGATATTTTCTATCCAACAGTGTCCTCAATCATTCAAACGTTTCGTAGACAGAACAGGTAGGTAATCCAACAATGTGCACTGTACTGTCAGGTACTGAGTCAGGTTTGTAGGCCTCCTTGCTCGCACACGCTTTTTCAGTTCTGCCCACAAACTTTCTATAGGATTGAGGTCAGACTTTTGTGATGGCCACTCCAATACCTTGACTTTGTTGTCTCTAAGACATTTAGCCACAACTTTGGAAGTATGCTTGGGGTCATTGTCCATTTGGAAGACCCATTTGCGACAAAGCTTTAACTTCCTGACTGATGTCTTGAGATGTTGCTTTAATATATCCACATAATTTTCCTTCCTCATGATGCAATCTATTTTGTGAAGTGCACCAGACTCTCCTGCAGCAAAGCACCCCCACAACATGATGCTGCCACCCCATTTTTGTTTATTTTAATTGCATAATATTGCATAATATTTTCAACGTTTTCTTTTTGTGTGATTTGTTAAATTGCTTAACCTTTATCTGTAAATAGTGTTGAAGTGAAGATTACACATCCATCTGTCCAAATATGTAAAAAAAAAAAAAAAGAGAACTTTCCAGGGGGTGTACTTACTTTTTCACATGACTGCATATATATATGCACAGTGACATATTTTTGGAAATCTTCCTCAATCTTGTGTTTCACATTACTGTATTCTTCCCACATAGGACTGCAAGACTACCTCACAGGGGTGGCAGATGGCCCCTTCTCACACCTCAACAGGAGGAGGCTATTTGCACCATGGTCAGAGAAAATAATGCCATTAGACTAAGAGAGATACAGAGTGCCATTATAGAAGACAACAATGTCTTTGAAAACATCCAATCTGTTAGCATCTCAACTATCGACAGGGTGCTGAAAAGACACCACATGAGCATGAAACAGCTGTACCATGTACCATTTGAAAGGAATGGTGACAGAGTGAAGGAGCTACGGTACCAGTATGTACAGGTAAAACATCTATGTGCATACAGTAACTACTTTACAGTAAACAGTACAACATTTAATAGTGATATACAGTACAGTAAGTGTGACCTGTACACATTTGCTATGGCTGTTGAAAAGGACATGCAATATGTATACATTTGATGTAACTGTATCTTGTCCAAAATGAAAATACATGTAATTCATAAAACTAATTTTGTATCTCTGGGATATAGCGTTTAATGGAACTTTAATCTTCATATACCTGGATGAGACTGGCTTCAACCTGGCCAAAAGCAGAAGGCGTGGTCGAAATGTAATCGGCCACAGAGCTACTGTCGATGTCCCAGGCCAACAGGGAGGAACCATCACTATGGTAGCCGAGTGGTTAGAGTGTTGGGCCTGTAACTGGAAGGTTGCAGGATCGAATCCCTGAGCTGACAACGTAAAAATCTGTTCTGCCCCTGAACAAGGCAGTTAACCCACTTTTCCTAGGCTGTAATTGTAAATAAGAATTTGTTCTTAACTGACTTGCAATATCCCATGTACAGTAATGTGTAACTTAGTACTGTTGAAATTGATATATGCCATACAGAAAAAGTGCAGCCTTGTGCATTTTCAATCATTGTCATCAAAACCGTAGCCATATAGTTTACATCAGAAAATACAGAGTACACTGTTATATTGACAACATGGCTAAGCATTTTGACTATCTTGTTTGTGAACAATGACAAGGACTTGTCATTCTGATGGCACTGATATGTTAATTGACATAAATAGGCCTATTGACTTTTGAGAAATGAATTAAGGATTTTGAGCAAGTTACAGGCTTGTGCAGGTAATCCATTGTGGGGTGCTGTTTGTACGAATTGTTTAGAGAAATGCACTTACTGGTTTGCAAATGTTAAGGATGATTTGAGTAATGTACCAAAGCGACTGAGAAAAACTGTAATAAGACCTACTTGTGTGAGTTGAGGAATACATTTTATGGGGGTGATTCAGACTTGAGATACGTTTAATTAACATGGGCTTAATGGCCTAGTGTTAATTAAATGTGATTTCCTCTGTTTTATATATATTTCAACACGAGGTTGGAATAATAATGTGAAATTGTGAAAATTATGATAATGCCCTTTTAGTGTAAGAGCTGTTTGAAAAGGCAGCCTGAAATGTCAGCCTGTTTTGGTGGGATGGAGTCTTGGCCTGCCTTGTGACATCACCAGGCAATAGATTAGTTACAGTTTTTGCCTATTGCTTACACACGTTTTGCTAAATTTGGCTCATTGTGTCAAAACTCTACACACAAGCAAATAAGACACAACACTGGGAAATAAACCAGTCACATCTATGTCAAATTGAAACTCTGCTATCAAAACCTAACAATCCTTTGTCAAAATGTCACTCTGATGACAAAATGATACCCACTTGCATCATATGAATACACTTTCAGATCAGCACCAACACACTAGTCTACTTTATATAAAAAAATGCAGTCTTTTGTTTTCAATGTTTTTATTCAGTTCCACAGAGGGCATGTTTTCACAACAACCAAAAAATGAAATACTGAATTCAAAATCATTACATTACAGTAGTATATTTTACAGTACAGTAAATTCAGTTAAATAAAAAATAAAACAAACAATCCACTACTGTAAACACAGAAAAACACAATTGTGCGCAAGTGGGCTTATGGATCCTGCCATCTGTTGGGGTCTGGCCACAGGATCTCATCAACATCACAAGCAATGTCTTCTCTCGCTAAGCATCGGGGAAAATATCCCCTTGTGTGCCGAATCCATCCCTGGATTGACCTCACCTCAATGTCTCCGCAGGCCTGTTCCATTGCCTGCAGAAGAGGCATACGGCCATGTGGTTGGCGGTCATATACGCGCCATCTCCAAGCGGAAATAAATTCCTCTATAGGATTTAGAAATGGCGAGTAAGGGGGCAAGTACACAACTTCAAATTGATCATGGTTGGTGAACCAGTTCTGGACCAGAGCAGCCCGATGGAAACTAACATTATCCCAGACAACAACAAACCTGGGCTGCTCTGGTCCATCCTGTACAACTGCATCATGAAGGGTTATACCTGTTTTCCAGTCGGAATGTCCTTATTATGGATGAAACTGTGAAACGGCTTAGATTAGGATGGACTCTCTGCCCAGCTTCCCTCATAGTCAGGCCATGGTTTATGACATGGTCCACCAAAGTTGCTCTTATGTCATCCGAAATAATGGTCCTTGCGTGGCCTCTTCGACCACATCCTCCTCTCTCTCTCTGTCTTCCTCTTCCTCTGCCTCTAGCTCTCCCTGCCTCCATGCTTGCATAGTTCTCAAAATGACTTAACTGAGGCCTTTTTGTAGCTGGCTGATTGGTGTTCAGTTTTGTAAGTAAGTATTTTCAGGTATGTGTCTACGTCTTTTCAATTAACCAATGTGTGTTGTATTTTGAATAGATGTGTTTTCCCAATGGTACCCTGAGATTTCATTTTTTAACTAAGTGTCTTATGTATGAAATAGTGTGTAGTGTCTAGGAGCAAGTGTGTTGCAGAAAGGAGCAAGTGTGTTACAGAATTGCAACTAAAGTGCAAAGCAGCGCTTTTGTTTAAGGTATGGTTACACTTTGTTTAAGGTATAGTAACAACAACTTCAAGTTATGTTACTTTGGTTTAAGCATGTGTCTATAGTGTTCAAGCAACGGGCAAAAACTGTAATATACCAATAAGAAACAGAGTTCCAAACATCTCTGCCAATAACAGCTAGTTCTCAGTTTTCCCCTCCCCCTCAGACCACTCAATGACAGTCCTAGCTTAATTATTGCTTGAGAAATTGCTCTTTGCTAAGAAACAATGTTTGTTTCTTATTGTCCATTTTAATTTGAAAATAATCACAGTAAGGTACTTAATTGTTACCTAGAAATGATTTGATATTGAGATAAAAATGGCTGAATTGGACGTCTAATTAAAAATAAGTCTACTTATCTTAAGTCTGAATCGGTCCCTATATGAACAGTGAGAGTGATATCCCCTACTTGCTGTAATAGACAGAGAAGACCTCCTCCTTGAGGACCTGCTGGGACATGATGCGGTCGAACACAGGGGTGATGCCGTCGATGGCCACGTTGGGGTAGCTCATCCCAAGGACCCCGTCAAACTTGGCAAAGATGACGGGGATGGGAGGCAGGGCTGTGGCCTCCGCAAACACCTGGACCCCTGGGATGCCACCCACCTAGAGAATGCAGAGTAAGATGAAATTGTCCCTCAATACCTAGATCCAGGTTTTTCCCCAGTAAGATAATCCTACGGTAGATCATGCGTATGGGCAATGTCTACTATTATTCCCATATTGATGACAAAAAAGCGTGATAAAAAGGGATGATAGGAAAACAGATGAGGAGAAAGGGTAGGAAGGTTATTTTCTTCAAGTGGTGTAATGTTACACTCACCACAACCACATCCTCACTCAGGAATCCCCGGACGTTTCCAGAAACATACTGGATGGAGAAACCTGTCCCGTTCTTGATATACGTCCGGGACTTGGAACCGTCGTATCTGTTGTGGGTAACTGTGAGTTCAAAGGTCATTGAGTCATAGTCGTCCGGGAACATCCTTATCTCTGGTGAAGCAATCAAACATACAGTTTTTATGTGTGTGTGTGTGTGTGGGGGGTAGGCCAGGGGGAGTTGCTCATTTTGGAAGTGAGCTGTTCATTTGACGGCTACATGGAGCAGGCCATTGCCGAGAAGCTGCATAAGTACCAGCCACTCGTGGCACGCTTAGACAGCCTCTGGTGTAGGTGCAAGCTGGTGGCACTGATATTCGGCAGAAACAGCCACGTACACAGGCTTGCAGTGTGTGGCCTCCAGATTGCGGGCGTGACAAAAACTAGGGCAAAGCAATTGGTTAGGTGCTGTTCTGTTCAGCTATTGTGGGCAACCTAGAGGTGGAGAAGGAGGTGCTTTCTGTACCCTTGAGTGCCATGCTTGCAGGGACCATTAAAATGTGTAAATTTGATTGGTTGATAAAGTATTTAAAATGTGTGTGTGGGTGTGTGCATGCGTGCGTGTTTTCATGTGTGTAGGGGCGTCATGCACCCCAAAGATCTGAGGATGGCTAGGGTATGGTGTGGTATGGTGTGGTGTGGTGTGGTGTGGTGTGGTGTGGTATGGTATGGTATGTACGTCTTATTCAGTACATTTAGTTATTGCTCGCTTTCTAAAGTCCACCATCCATGCCAGCAGGCATGCCAGCTAAGATACAGCTAACTGCCAAAATAGTACTTTGTATTAAGCATACAAAGTATACTGAAAGCAGGTGCTTCCACACATGGTTCCTGAATTACTTAAGTATTTAGCCATTTACTGCAGTGGGCTAAATCAGGTTTCTTTGTTAGTCTTAAACAAATCTACTTGTATCAAAAGTATACACTTCACACACAGGGTTATGGGCCCCCAAAAAAAGACACCTGTTCCATGTCAGATTCTATTCCATTTTTAGTTTGCATCCCAATATTACACTTTATATACATCACAGAAGATTGAATTATTACAAAACCATTTGACGTATAAACACTGGATACATTTTTTTATAATGTTGCGTGATTATGAAAAATATTAATAACATTCCACCCATGAGGCCACTAGGTAATTTTACTGCAGGAAAGGTCATGTATAAAACTATTTGGCCATTATTTTAGATACCATGGCTATACCCCCATAGGATGACAATGCCCCCATCCACAGGGCACGAGTGGTGACTGAATGGCTTGATGAGCATGAAAAGGCATGTAAGAGCATGTAAGCCATATGTCATGGCGGTCTCAATCACCAGATCTCAACCCAATTGAACACTTATGCAGGGGCACAACTTTGGTTTTGGAAGTGGGGGGGACATAACATGACGGGGGGTCCTCCCTTAGAAATGTTTTTGGCATCTAAAGATCATTTAGTGCATTTCTACTAGGGCTGTACCAGACCCCCCAAACATGTAACATGTATTTTTCCATTATAGACACACTCTTTGTGTTTTAATAAAATCACCTATGTACTGAACTTGTCTGATGTTTTAAGCACACTATTTGATTAAATAATTAAGACACACAAATGACTCGAGGGAGCCAGAGATTCAAGTGCCGCCCTAGGCGATCGCCGAATCCTGCCTAATGGGAGGGCCGGCCCTGTGTGGGTGTGCACTGTACTTACAGCAGGCAGTATAGAGAGAGGAACAGTTGTATGAGGGCACCCACAGGTTTGCTGAGCCTGTATCAAACACTACGTTGAACATCTGGGCAGGAGAACCAATACTACTTTCCCCATGGTACTGGGTCTGAGAAGCAGAGAGAAGGCGCAATTAATAATTTACACAACTGAGTTTGGCACGTGCTTTGTGTTCTCTCATTTGAAACTTAACATTCCCATGTCAATTGCATCTACAGTATGCGTGGTCAGTGCAGTGTGTGCAGGGAGTCTCTCACATCCAGGTAGTTGGTGAGGGGTGTGGGGGCTGTCCCGTTGCTGGGGGAGAGGTCCTCTTTGCTCTTCTGGGCCAATTCAGCGAATAACTGTGCTGGGGACACGCCCATCTCATGCAGGGTCTCTCTTATGGAGGGCATCTTCTTCAGACTGATCCTGATCAGATATGACAACAGTGAGGAAAGATAATCCAATAGAATGATAGATAGGAAGTGAGCATGGACCATTGTTGAAATGAGACCATGTGTACCCATGCCTGTATAAGATTTATTTTCTACAGCTCTGCCAAAAAGACACATTCTGTATTGATTTAGTTTAGCAAAATAGTCTGGTTTAAATTGATAAAACACTTCAAAGGATCCATTCAAGCTTCTTCACTGTCTATTTTAACGGCCTAGAGCAGTCAAAAACATGATTTTCCTGTGTTTTATAAATATTTACACACTATGTGGTTGGAATAATTATGTGAAATTGTGAAAATTATGATAATGCCCTTTTATTCTAATAGCTGTTTGAAAAGACCGCCTGAAATGTCTACCTATTTTGGCGGGATGGAGTTTTGGCCTGCCTGGTGACATCACTAAGCGGTAAATTAGACTACTAAGAAAGAGAGTTCCAAACCTCTCTGCCAATAACAGCAAATTTTCAGTTTTCCCCTCCCCACTCAGACCACTCCCAGACAGTCCTAGCAAAATTACTGCTTGAGAAATTGCTCTTTGCTAGGAAGCTATTTTTGAACATTTTAATTAGAAAACAATCACAGTAAGTTATTTAATTGTTGCCCAGAAATAATTTGATATTGAGATAAAAAGGCTCTTCAGCCTGCGGCTGTGGAACATCTGACCTGTTCACCGGACGTGCCACCTTGTCCCAGACCTGCTTTTTTCAACTCTCTATCTACCACACCTGCTATTTCAACATCTAAATGCCCGGCTATGAAAAGCCAAATAATTGTTTTATTTATTTAACTTTTATTTAACTAGGCAAGTCAGTTAAGAACAAATTCTTATCTACAATGACAGCCTACCCTGGCCAAACCTGGACCACACTGGGCCAATTGTGTCACTGCCCTGTGCAACTCCCAATCACAACCGGATATGATACAGCCTGGATTCAAATAAGGGACTGTAGTGACGCCTCTTGCACTGTAATGCAGTGCCTTAGACCGCTGCGCCACTCGGGAGCCCTGATGTATTTACCTGTTGCAACGTCTACAACCACTTGGATTATTATTTGACCCTGCTGTTCATTTATGAACGTCTGAACATCTTTGAGAAAGAACTGGCCTTAATGGCCATGTATTGTTATAATCTCCACCCGGCACAGCCAGAAGAGGACTGGCCACCCCTCAGAGACTGCTTCCTCTCTAGGTTTCTTCCTAGGTTGTTGCCTTTCTAGGGAGTTTTTCCTAGCCACCGTGCTTCTACATCTGCATTGCTTGCTGTTTGGGGTTTTAGGCTCGGTTTCTGTATAGCACTTTGTGACATTGGCTGATGTAAAAAAGGGCTTTATAAATACATTTGATTGATTGATTGGACTTTTGAGTAGCATTACACATTGCAGAGTAGGACCATAAGATTTAGGTTCCTTACACATTGCAGAGTAGGACCATAAGATTTAGGTTCCTTACACATTGCAGAGTAGGACCATAACATTTAGGTTCCTTACACATTGCAGAGTAGGACCATAACATTTAGGTTCCTTACACATTGCAGAGTAGACAACATGCGGTGACAAAAACACAAAGAAATAGATGGCATTACCTTCGTAAGTCATGGCTGTTGGTTATCATCAGTGACAGAGCAATCACACACACACAGCATTGCATCAGCAGGGCCATGGAGACCCTGGAGCGTGAAGGAGTGTGCCGGCCATGAGAAGATGCACAAGTTATCCTAGTCAAGTTATCCTTGTACCGGGCAAACCAGCTAGTTGTATATCCGATCTTCTGAAAGATTGGCCCCTCTCTCTCTGTCCCTTTACTCTTTCTATACCAGCTCTGAGCTTCCCTAGAAGTTGTTAAATTACAAGCCTAGTTGGTTTAGCCAGAGAAGCAACCTTCCCGCTAGCCATGATTGGCTAAGATAATGAGTGGGCTGGACATGCCGAGAAATTAGTTTGAATTGGTCTGCCATATAGCGTGCTTCTGTCTATTTGAGCTGGTCAGTATGTCTAGGTAATCCAGTCTAACACGGCTTTAAAAAAAATTATATACTGCGCAGTAAAACTGCATAAACCTAATGTCAAGTTAAAGTGTACTGTTAGCTAGCTATATGTGGGCAGTAGCTATACCATCTGAAACCAATGATTTCCAGATGATAATCATATGTAATATGTAGACAATGCAGAGAAAGGAGAAGCTTTAAAGGGGACAGTGGAATAGGAGAAGGGTGCTGACAGGGATTACCCAGTCTTGCCAGATTATGCATTAATACATCAAAACCTATTGAAATGGACTGTAAAACATTACACACTAAACAGGCCAGATGTTAACTTAGTGCAATCTCTTTCCTTTCTGCTGAAGTATACTGTATCTCCTCCAACTTTGCATGTGGCACAGTTTCCCTTTATCTTGTCTGTGATAGTGGATATTTCCCATCCTGCCCTTATCTGCAGAGTAGCCTAGACAAGACAGCACTCACACCTGTATGTTTACATTCTCCTGAAGGCTACTCCTCATACAGAGCTGCACTGGTAGCAACTCTTAAAGGCCTAGTGCAGTAAAAAACTTGATTTTCCTGTGTTTATATATATACAATATTTCCACATTATGAGGTTGGAATAATACTGTGAATTTGTGAAAATGATGATAATGCCCTTTAAGTGTAAGAGAAGAAAAGACCGCCTGAAATGTTTTGCCTGTATTGGTGGGATATAGTTTTGGCCTGCCTGGTGACATCACCAGGTGGTAAGTTCCTTAATAGACCAATACAAAAGAGAGTTTCAAACCTCTCTGCCAATAACAGCGGTTCCCCTCCCCACTCAGACTACTCCCAGACAGTCCTAGCCAAATTCTTGCAGTAAGGAACAATCACAGTAAGGTATTAAATTGTTACCCAGCAATGATTTGAGATTTTAAAAAGAAATGGCTGCATTGGCCTTTTAAGAGTGTCTGCTAAATGACTAAAATGACCATCAAATCAAATAAGATTGGCTTGGTCACATACACGTGTTTTGCAGATGTTATTGCGGGTGTAGCGCAATGCTTGTATGTAAATCTAACTCAACTCCACTCTCATTTAGTAGGTTATTGATTTTTCTGCACTAAGTACTGTATGTACTTTGTAGGCCGTCATTGTAAATAAGAATTTGTTCTTAACTGACTTGCCTAGTTAAATAAAGGTTAAACTAAAAATAAAAATAATGTCACCTCTCCCAGCTCTTACTGACACCTACCATGAAACCTAACACCTACCCTCTTTCCATTTACTGTAACCAGCATCCTCACCCACTGAGCACCGACAGACACTGGACGTCCATGTATGTTGAAAAGTAGTTGAAATTTGGTCAGTCTGCCCTGGCCGGACCAAATCTGAACCAATCATAGACGTCTATGTTTCACAAGTTTGGACAGCAGAGTACAGTACAGTAGAGAACAGTACAGTAAAGAAAAGTAGAGTACACTACAGTACACTACAGTACAGTATAAAGTACTGAACATATTTACTTTACTGTACTCTACTGTATTGTCCTGAACTCTACTCTACTCTACTCTACATTGCTGTGATGTACAGTACTGAAACGTAGACATCTATGATTGGTTCAGTTCTAATCTAGTCCTTGTTTGGGGGTGGAGCTCATAAGAATAATAGCCAGTGTAGAATAATACCCAAATATGCAAAAGAAGGATATTGCATATTTCTAAGTTTGTGTACCAGGATATATCACCATTAAGGGTGATCCATTTCTAAAATTATGCATTTCTGTATAGTACAGATCAGGGACCCATAATGTAACTCTATTACTGCAATTCCGTTACTGGATGTAAATCCATTTAACCTACTGTACTTCAATAACCAAATATTTTTTTCAAACTCAAGGTGTCATGTGATAGCTGACACCCCATTCTTTCTGCCAAAATCTTAGAATCTTAATTGGGAGCAGATACAGTGCCTTCAGAAAGAATCCAAGCTACAAGCTTGGCACACCTGTATTTGGGGAGTTTCTCCCATTCTTCTCTGCAGATCCTCTCAAGCTCTGTCAGGTTGGATGGGGAGTGTCGCAGCACAGCTATTTTCAGGTCTCTCCAGAGATATTTGATCGGGTTCAAGTCCGGGCTCTGGCTGGGCCACTCAAGGACATTCAGAGACTTTTCCCGAAGCCACTTCTGCATTGTGTTGGTCGTGTGCTTAAGGTCATTGTCCTGTTGGAAGGTGAACCTTCTCCCCAGTCTGAGGTCCTGAGCACTCTGGAGCAGGTTTTCATCAAGGATCTCTCTGTACTTTGCTCCGTTCACCTTTCCCTGGATCCTAAATAGTCTCCCAGTCCCTGCTGCTGAAAAACCTCCCCACAGTATGATGCTGCCACCACCATTCTTCACCGTAAGGATGGTGCCAGGTTTCCTCCAGACGTGACGCTTGGCATTCAGGCCAAAGAGTTCAATCTTGGTTTAATCAGACCAGAGAATCTTGTTTCTCATGGTCTGAGGGTCCTTTAGGTGCCATTTGGCAAACTCCATGCGGGCTGTCATGTGCCTTTTATTGAGGAGTGGCTTCCGTCTGGCCACTCTACCATCAAGGCCTAATTGGTGGAGGGCTGCAGAAATGATTGTCCTTCTGGAAGGTTCTCCCATCTCCACAGAGGAACTCTGGAGCTCTGTCAGAGTGACCATCGGGTTCTTGCTCAGTTTGGCCAGGCGGCAAGCTCCAGGAAGAGCTCCAAACTTCTTTCATTTAAGAATGATGGAGGCCACTGTGTTCTTGGGAACCGTCAATGCTGCAGACATTTATTGGGAACCTTTCCCAGATCTACGCTTCGACGCAATCCTGTTTCGGAGCTCTACGCTCTGACATGCATTCTCAACTGTGGGACCTTATATAGACAGGTGTGTGCCTTTCCAAATCATGTCTAATCAATTGAATTCACCGCAGGTGTACTCCAGTTACGTTGTAGAAACATCTCAAGGATGATCAATGGAAATAGGATGCACCTGAGCTCAATTTCAAGTTGCATAGCAAAGGGTCTGAATACTTACGTAAATAAGGTATTCATGTTTAAATTTTTTGTATACATTTGCAAAAATATAACACCTTATGTATTTAATATATTTTAGAATAAGGTTGTAATATATCAAAACGTGGAAAAAGTGAAGGGGTCTAAATACTTTCCGAATGCACTTTACATTGTAACGTATACGCATGGAGTCAGGAACCAGGTGCAGAAGGTAAGTTTAATAGAAAATACAAAACCCGAGAAGCGTACTGAACGTAACAAAAACCAATACTGCCTCATGACTGAGGCTGCTGAGGACTATATGAAAGGAAAGTAATCAGGCTGGTGATGAAGTCCAGGTGTGCTTAATAATGATGGGGAGCAGGTGTGTGCAATGATGGTTGCCAGGTGTGCGCAATATGGGTTTCCAGGACTGGTCGTTAGTAGACTGGCGACGTCGAGTGCCGGAGGGAGGGAGCAGGTGTAGGCATGACATACATTATTTAACAGCGTTTTTGGAAAATGTTGTTGCATAAAAAGCTGAGGTAGATTTTACTGTAATCTGCACAGTTCTTCCAGTAAAATAGTTTTTGTGACATTTTGTGTAATTTGAAATCAATGGTTTTTGTTTGGCATACGTTATAAAGTGACAAATCTGAGTCAAAGTGTAATTCTGCTAGTGTGGAATTGCCGCATGGCTTTTATCCTATACAAAAAAGCACAGTTGTTACTTCAAAAGTCCTCTTCTCTTCTGAACCTGTTACTCTACTTCAGGACAGCACTGTAGAGGCCTACATTGAGTTCTCCCAATTAGTCTTGGTAACACATTTTGGCAGGCAGCTCTGGTGCACTCTCAGCAACATCTGACTTTTGATCCCCGGGGAGTTCACTGGCCCATCAGTCTGTTTCCCACACTGCCCAGCAAAACCCATGCGTCACTCCTGCCTGGCCTCCAACCCCCTCCTCCGAACATGGCCTCCACTGGTGGGCATGGGAAACCTAGTGACCAATACTTTAACCTCATATTTGAGAGTCACAAACTAATATTTGCATACTTCTCCCACATCAGTTACCTTTATCTTTACCTATCTTTATTGATATAAGGGGAAGACTTGGTGTCAGTGAGTATTTCTAATTAGTTTACTTAAAGTGTACGTTAGGTTTACTACTATATTGCCATTTTAGATTATTTCATACAGAACCAAAGCTGAGACTTCCCACAAAAAAAGGTATTAAACAAGGTTATCAGGATAGCAGACATTGCAGAAACCCACAAGTTGACATAATAGGACAAGGGGTTTGTGCTAAAACTGCTGCTATGCACAGTTCAGAGATTCAATCCAGAGCAGGCAATTTTACATCAAACTGACTGATCCATAAGAGAGATATGAGGCAAAGTGAAGGTTGTTGGGAGGAGATGGGGGTTTGATTGGGTTAATCACTACATAAACAATCTGCTTTTACCTTTCCTTTACTCACCAACTAAACCATCTCTAATCTATCAGGATTCAGAATTTACTGAGTGTCATTCTTCCATCAGATGTGCATCTATCCATTCGATCTATTTGACTTTAATGTATTGGAAAGAATGTGTCCCCACTGGGTTAGCTGTACAAGACGGTGTGTGTGTGTGTGTGTGTGTGTGTGTGTGTGTGTGTGTGTGTGTGTGTGTGTGTGTGTGTGTGTGTGTGTGTGTGTGTGTGTGTGTGTGTCACAGGCAGACAGTGGCACCTTAATTGGGGAGGACAGGCTCATAGCAGTGGCTGGAACGGAATTGATGGAATGGTATCAAACCCATGGTTTCCATGTTTGATACTATTCCAATAACTCCATTCCAGACATTATTATGAGCCGTCCTCCCTTCAGCAGCCTCCTGTGGTGTGTGTGTGTGTGTGTGTGTGTGTGTTTGTTTAAAAAATTACAGAAAGAGAAAAGCAGAGAGAGAGAGGGAGAAATAATTTGAGACGTTGTTATGGTCCCCAAGTGAGTAGAGTGCCAATCAGTCCGCAGTGGCAAGGTTATTTGTCTGCGGAGGTTCATGGTGACAATGCAACAGTAAGGTCAAATTATTTGATCAATTTGATCAAGCTGTATCTCTGTGCCATCCTGCTCTTCCATGGCGCCGTTGCCAGTGTTTCTCAGTCTAAAGCTCTGCTTTGTGGATCACTGTCACCTGGCCAAAAGGGTGAAAGGGACGATATAGCAATGAATAGTACATGTCTGAAGTCTGTATTTCATTTGGTTTAATAAGAGCCCCAATACACACTGATACATTATGTCAAGAGTACTGTACGTGTGCAATATCTTTCTTCACCAGCAGAGTGAATCATTGCTCCTCCAGGTATCAGTTATGATTGTTGTTAAAGCTTTTCCTGTGCACACATTGTAGAGCTCATCTGATCTCATTACCTGTGAGCATACTTTAGAGTTCACCTGAGGGAGCCAGACTGTGATGTTTTCACACACCAAGCAAAATACAAGGGAGACCATGCAGTGTGTGTTGTGTGTGTGTGTGTGTGTGTGTGTGCGCGTGTGTGTGTGTGTGTGTGTGTGTGTGTGTGTGTGTGTGTGCGCGAAATTGTCTCACCTTTCTTTAAGCCTTATTAAAGTAATCCTCTCTCTCACTCTCACTCTCACTCTCACTCTGACACACCTCAGAGCCAGAGCAAAGGCGGCATGTCACCTAGCTGGACATGGACTGATAGACCTCTAATCCATTTACAGCAACATGGACACCAAAGGCCTC
The DNA here is from genome assembly GCA_023634145.1 of Thymallus thymallus. NCBI lineage: Eukaryota > Metazoa > Chordata > Actinopteri > Salmoniformes > Salmonidae > Thymallus > Thymallus thymallus. The sequence goes on from CM042399.1 coordinate 19,072,185, forward strand.
AGTAGTGCCAGGTGTGTGAGATGTGTACTGTATCATCGGATGTCATGCACTACCTTCAAGGAAGGGATATCTGATGATTATTGGTTTAGACAGCAAGTCACTGCATTGACCAGATATAAATATACAATAAGATACTTGGATGGTAGACATACAGTCAAATCATTATTTTCATTCATTTTCAAAGGATTTAAGCATCCTGTAAATCCTCATTCATAACCAACAACAATTGAGGTGCATTGTTGCCAATACCATAGATATCTTACAGGTGAAAGAGAGAAAGGACCACACACAATCAGAAGAAATGATCTAATACCGGAACAGTGTGCCTAGAGACAGAGAACAGGTGTTCCATTAACAAAAACACCATGTAGTAAACAAGACAAGAAGCCATGGTAACAAATCTTGTTTTCCACCATGTAAATGACACAAAAATAATCCATCCACCTCTATACAGCCCATTAATATTTCATCACATTGCTGCTGCTCCTGCTGCTACTGCACTGTAAGTGTACTGTTGTGTCCAAGGCCTAGTTAAATGTGTGGCTAGGACCTATGATTATAGGTAGAGCTTATGGTTATTCCTTGGCTTCATACATCTTGTTGACAAGCCACTTCATTTCCTATTCATTTATACAGTCCCTAGGTAGCGTGCATACATCTTATTTTCCTTCCTCTGTCAGAGTGGCCTGTTGGGGGTGATTATGTGGAATAAACAAAGGAAGGACTGTCTGTATGGGCCAGTGAATGTTAATGTGTGATATAGTAGATCAGTGTACATTATGCATTTGCAGAATTGTGTATATTTATGTGTGTATGTATGTACAGTATGTGTGCATGCATGTCTGGCCCTGTATGGGTCTGTGCACAACATCAAATAATCATCACACACAGTGGGGTGGTAATATGAAGACTCACAGCAGTGAATTTGGAACCAATGATTAAATAAACGAGTGAGCAAAGCTCTGGTACTATGCTCAGAGAAGCCAACTGTTTTGTACTTCAAAGCCCTGCTAATATTAAAACAGGGCCAGTTAGGCTGCCAGCACTCCTCTGAATGCATTCCATGGCTCCACATAATGATCCAGCAGCTAAGGCCTGGTGCTTTGTTTACAACAATTCATATTATATGTGATTCATGCAGTTGTAATAAAATGTGGTTAATGGTCACTTACAGAAATGTAATGAACAGTTTGAACTTGCTATTGATATACATTATTGTTGTAGTAGGCCTATATGTGATCCCCGTTTAGTAGCTGCAGAGAAATAATACTAGCTTAAAACAAAAAGCAAAACTGACCCTGAACCAGTTGGGCCTATATGAAATGGCCAAACAGGTAAGAGATGTGCTGTATAAGGAGAGTGTGTCAGTGACGCCCCCTTTGTGTGGAGCACAGGTACTGACCTGCACTAATGAAGACAGAAGCACTTCAGCCAAACTACACACTGAGTTAGACAGCTGTCGCCTCTCTCAGTTTAAGCTGAACACAGAGACATTGTAGAGCTTCAAAGAGCGCACCGAGCTGCCAGACGACGTGACAAAGATGAGAGGAGAAACATATCACTGTGTGTGTGTGTGTGTGAGAGAGAGAGAGAGAGAGAGAGAGAGAGAGAGAGAGAGAGAGAGAGAGAGAGAGAGAGAGAGAGAGAGAGAGAGAGAGTCAGTCAGTCAGTCAGTCAGTCAGTCAAATATCTTCATATAGGGCTGCTCTGACAGGGATAGCTCAAACCCCTGGGCGATTTAAGTGTGGTTCCCAATCACATAAGAAAGGAGAGCCTTGTCTGACACTGCCAGATCACATGACAGGATTGTGTACAGGATATCCCTGTGTAAAGAATGCACTCTGTTCTAATTGCCTTTCTCTGTCACTTCCTGGACAATAAGCCTCCACATCCTCCCTCCCTCCCACCAAACATCCTCTCTTTCTACACAGGCAGGTCTGACTGACCATGACAGGCCCTGGCACACCATACCAGGGAAAACCTCAGAGAAGAAGACTATGGAAATCTCTGTCACTGTCAGTATTCTCTGTTTAACAATACATTGACCAACCAAATCCAGTTTGACCAGGCTTATAGAACGAAGGACAAACTATATATACAAAATACAGTGCCTTCAGAAAGTATTCACACCCCCTTGACTTTTTCTACATTTTGTTGTCTAACAGCCTGAATAAAAATGTATTAAATTGAGATTTTGTGTAACTGACCTACACACAATACCCCATAATGTCAAAGTAGAATTATGTTATCAAATTTCAGGAGTAAAAACTTGCTTAACCATGTGTGCAAAATTAGTGTTTAACATGATTTTTGAATGACTACCTCATTTCTGTATCCCACACATACAATTATTTGTACGGCCCCTCAGTCGAGCAGTGAACAGGGCACCTATTGTTAGATTGGTTAATATTTTTTTTTATTAAAGACATTGAATCCCTTTGAGCATGGGCTCCCAGTCTAAAGCACTGCATCTCAGTGCTAGAGGCGTCACTACAGACCCTGGCTGTATCACAACCCGCCATGATTGTGAGTCCAATAGGGCGGCGCACAATTGGCCCAGCGTCGTCCGGGTTAGGAGAGGCCGGGGTAGGCCGTCATTATAAAATAAATATTTGTTCTCAACCGACTTGCCTAGTTAAATAAAGGTTAAATAACAAAATTAAGAAATTGTGAAGTTATTAATGACACTTTCCAGAGAGGAAGGAAACCACTCAGGGATTTCACCATGAGGCCAAAGGTGACTTTAAAACAGTTGCAGAGTTTAATGGCTGTGATAAGAGAAAACTGAGGATGTATCAACAACATTGTAGTTACTTGAAAATAGTAACCTAAGTGACAATGAAAAGAAGGATCCCTGTACAGAATACGAATATTTAAAAACATGCACCCAGTTTGCAATAAGGCACTAAAGTTACAACTGAAAAATTGTCCTGAAATCAAAGCGTTATGTTTGGGGCAAATCCAACAGAACACATCACTGAGTACCACTCTTCATATTTTCAAGCATGGTGGTGGCTGCATTATGTTATGGGCATGCTTGTCATAGTCAAGGACTAGGGAGTTTTTAAGGATTAAAAGAACTGGACTAGGCAAAATCCTAGAGGAAAACTTGGTTCAGTCTGCTTTCCAACAGACACTGAGAGACAAAATCCCCTTTCAGCAGGACAATAACCTAAAACACAAGGCGAAATATACACTGGAGTCGGTTACCAGGAAGACAGTGAATGTTCCCGAGTGGCCTACTTACAGTTTGACTGAAATTGGATTGAAAATCCAGGTGTGCAAAGCTTTTAGACACTTACCCAGAAAGATCGCTGCCAAAGGTGATTCTAACATGTATTGACTCAGGGGTGTGAATACTTATGTAAATTTGATATTTATGCATTTCATTTTCAATAAATTTGCTAAAATGTCTAAAACCATGCTTTCACTTTGTCATTATAAGGTATTGTCTATAGATGGGTGATTTTTTTTATTTAGGCTGTAACACAATAAAATGTGGAATAGGTCAAGGGGTATAAATACTGTACTTTCCGAAGGAAATGTACAATCAAAGACACGGAGGGAATTGGAAGTTTAGAAAGAGGTCTTCCTTAGATCAATTCTGCACTGTACTATCTGTCCACTGATCAGCAGTTCAGACATGGGTATGCATGAGAGCCAGAGAATGGTTTACTGATTCAGGGAAGTAAAGATGCTCAGTTTTATTTCACTTACTCATGACAGCACCCCAGGACAAATTAATTGATCCCTGATATGAGTGATCTATGAACCAAGCACTCACAGAAAACATCTGCTCCATGTCTCTCTTTAACTCCGCTGCCATAAGAATGCCTTGTTGAATAAAAGGAATAGACGATAGGTGTGTAGTTTGAAGAGAAAAGTGAATAAATCATTTAGAAAGCCTGCATCAACATTTCTGTTAAACTAAAGTATACACAAAAACCATATATACTATGTGACATACTCTAGACATACTGTAGGAAGTTGCTTTTCCTGCCTTCTAGAAACACAGTTATCCACTTAAAGAGATTGAATGGGATCTTAAACGCTTACAAATTCGTAACACATTGTACGAATTGCAGGACGTAACATATCACACGAGGCCCATTTTGGCTTGTGAGCGCTACTTCTAAAACTAATGGCTGGAACTATACAGAACCTTTATAACACATCTGTAATAAGGTTTCCTACCACCAGAACTGCCATACTGCCCCAGATTAACAGTGGTTGTCAGGTGGAGGGTGTGACAGTGTGAAGGAGCCTTGAGGACACACATTTCAGAACGAGGCCTGCTATTGATACCCCTGGGGTTCCAAAGAGAGATTAAAATATGAATTGTGGGAGCCCGGGTTCATTTTCATATAATTATTGCATATTTGCATATATTCATATTCTGCCCAATGCTGGGTTGGTTGACCTTTGATCCCAGCGGGCATCTGGGGGTGTTCCGAATATGGTGGAGTAGAAAAAACACATTCAAAACACACACAAAACACACACACACATTAAATATGTTGTGTGTGTTTGAACAGGGTTTTTTTCTGATCTGAACATACACTTGCACGTGTGTATATCCAGAATGAACAGACCAATAACTTAACATCAAATGCTTATCAGATGTTAATAACTGTTTAACCAGACTGAACAATAATTCAGCTATGCACAGCATAGCATCCATCTTGAATAAGGCTATTTAGGTCAGCCAGTGGATATGAATGTGATCACAATGGCCAGGCAGGAGATGCTGTGGAATTTCAGTCGTGGAATTTCAGTGGTCAGCTCTGTCAACCAATCAGTGATTGAAGAGAAACTTCAAGCGATGTGTGTGAGTGTGGAAACCAGTTCACATCAAACTCCCATAAGCCACTCAGAGACTGCTGTAAAATGAAACATAATTTGTGGTGAGACGTTAGGAGTACTTCACCGGGTGAGTATTGGATTGACTCCATACATAACAAGAGCCTCAGTCTCCTTAATAAATAATTCTGACTGACTTAGAACAGCAGGCAAGCAAGGATGAGGGAGAGATAGAGAGAGGTGTAGTATATATGGACTAAGCTTCAGGTCTGAGAGGGAGGCAAATGTCACGGTAGCAATGAGGAAGGACCCGAGGCGCAGAGCTGTATTTGAAAGACATTCCTTTAATGTTCAAAAACCAAAACAACAAAAGGAGCGACCGCGACCATGAACTGGTGTGCACAAACACAAAAACCCTCACACTTGGGCAGGCAGCAACCTTAAATGGGATCCCCAATTAGAGGCAACGCCTCCAATTGGGGACCACACAACCCAACCAACATAGAGTTCTCCAGAGAGGTCCCTGGACACTAAACCAGACAAACATAGAAGTGTCCAGAGACCTCTCTGAAAACAAATCCTCACAGCAAGCCTCATGGCTGGCAAACAATTAACCACTGTGTAAGTGTGTGTGTGTGTGTGTGTGTGTGTGTGTGTGTGTGTGTGTGTGTGTGTGTGTGTGTGTGTGTGTGTGTGTGTGTGTGTGTGTGTGTGTGTGTGTGTGCTTGTGTGTCTGTGGCTGTGGCTGTGGCTGTTCAGAGCTGAGAATGGGGTCTTCAGAAGTTTGTATGTTGTATTTTCTCTGCACTGTTAGGAGCTACTAACACAAGCATTTCACTGCACCCACTATAACATCTGCTAAACTGTGTAGGAAACCAATAAACTTTGATTTGAATTTGGATATATATGTTTGTATAGACCTTCCAAGCCTCCTCTGTAACCAGTTTGCCCAGTAGAACACTCCGTCAACGAACCTCATTCAATATGGTGAATGGAACCCCAAGGTTCCTTCCTTCCAGTGCTGAGACGTTCTCTGTCCCTGAATAATTTAATCTGTCTCACTCTCTGCTCCTGGTTGGGAGGCAGTGAAGGGGAAGGCTGAATGCATGGAGACAGGCTAGTTTTCTACGCCTGCAGCCAAGTGAGCGAGTGGCTTACGTAAGGGAGGGGGGTATTAAAGGACCAGTGTAGAACATCCACCACATGACAAACCCTGTCACTTTGTCATCATGTTCTTTCACACTCTCTCTCTTTGTCAAATCCTCAAAAAGTTCTACAGCTGCACCATTGAGAGCATCTTGACTGGCTTTCTCTCTCTAATGCACACTCTATCTCTCTTTCTCTCTAACGAACACACTCTTTCTCTTTCTCTCTCTAACGCGCACACACTCTCTCTCTTTCTCTCTCTAACGCACACAGTCTCTCTCGCTTTCTCTCTCTAACGCACACACTTTCACTATTTTTCTCTCTCTCGCTATTTAGTCAGTGGGCAGAAAGGTAATACAGTTACTCGATTGCTAACACACATTTATTGAACGTGTACTACTTTTCCTCAAAACCCTAAACACACGTCTTGATACTCACCCCATTTTGGCCAAACCCTTGACCTTTGAACCAAAAGTAAACATTGTAGTCAAAACCATATTATCTGTTGTAGAAACCAAACTATGCATTCAAATTACACACAAAACCATCAAATACAATCAACCTTCTGAATACCCTTTACACACTGCTGGGAGGAATTGAAAAAACTATTATAAAAAGGTTTTCATGAACTAATAACTATAACGTGTCCCTGAATTTTAGATATGTTCCACTCCATGAGTTTGATACGATGTGAATCATACAATCACACAAATACTACAAATGTCCTTCTTACAGGATGTTTATTTTCCATTCAAACATTCTACAGTACAGTACTGCAATTGCTTGTTGAACAATCATGCTTGTCACTGTAGTGGTCACAGTAATGTACTGTAAGTCACCAACTCAAATTCGCCAAAATGGAATTTGCGTAAAACAAAGAAGGCTAAGAAAGCAAGGAATGAAACATTGAGCATTTTCACCGGTAAGAGGGTTAGAGTACGCTACAGTACTTGAATAGCAATAACAGTTCATTCTGGGTCAGCATCCTGTCTCCGACCAGGGTCAGGCCAGAGATTTTCATCGACATCACAGGCTATGTTTTCCCTAGCCAAACTGCGGGGGGGAAATGCCCTGGAATGCCTGAGCCATCCCTGACAGCACTCCACAGCAATGTCACCACAAGCTTCCTACATGGCTTGGAGAAGGTTGTTCTGTACATAGGGATTTCTGTCATAGACCTTCCACCGCCATGCTGAGAAGAACTCCTCTATCGGATTGAGGAAAGGGGAGTATGGTGGGAGGAACACATTTGTGAATCTTGGATCATTCATGAACCAGTTCCGGACCAGAACAGCATGGTGGAAACGTACATTGTCCCAAACAACAACATAACAAGGCTGCACTTCTCTCTGGGCATGTTGGAAAAGAGCTTCCCGTAGGCCATCCAGAAAAGTCAGAAGACGTTGATGTTATATGGGCCAAGAGTAGCACAGCGGTGAAGGAGTCCATGGTTGCTGATGGCTACACAAAGTGTAACATTACCCCCACGCTGGCCAGGGACGCCCACGAGAGCACGTAGGCCAATAATGTTACGCCCTCTTTGTCTTCGCTTTGTGAGGTTGAATCCTACCTCATCACAAAGATGGTTGTCTTTCAATTCTGAAAAACAAACAGTATTTGACATTGTCACACATTATTGACCATATGTATTGTCTGCTTCTGCTACTTGCATATATAGTTTCATGGTACGTATAGTACAGAAAAGTACAACTTCATAGTATGTTACCTGTTTTCATCCCTGAAAGTCCGGACAATCGATGCAACACTGAAACGGCTCATGTTTGGCTGTACTCTCAGCCCAGCTTCCATCATTGTCATACCGTGTACACAATTACATGGTCCACTACAGTAGCACGGATCTCATTTGAGATTGTTGTTCTTCTTCCTCTTCCTCTGCCTCTCCCTCTCCCTTGTCCACCTCCTCTCATTCTTACCATTCTTCTGCCTCATTCTCTGATGTTTGCATCCATGATTCTGAAACACAGGTGAGCTTTCCTGTTGCCCTTTTTATTCATTCCAATCTCCTGATTACTTGTTGAGTATTTTTGGTCATTAATACTTACACCTGGACAATTGTTTGAATTGTGCTGTTTTGAGTTTACTTATTGAACGGCAGTGTTTTCGAAATGACAACATGGTGACAATTGTGTCTTAAAGTGAGAGGTGTGTTTAGACTTTTGCAAAGAAGTGTGAATGGACCAGAGAAATGTGGCAAAAAGGGTAAATAGTGTTTATAGACTGGGGTACATTGTGTTTCTGCTGGGAATTGGCAAAATGGTTTCGTCAGGATGGCTTACACTACCAATTTTGTCTGTTAGCAATCGAGAAAAACTGTAATAAATGTACCCCCTCTGTCCATTTCAAGTCTCACTATTTCACTCTCCCCCCTCTCTCTCCCCTCTCTCTTTCTCTGTCTCCATCAGCTGACTGTTCAGAAACAATAAGGATGTACACTCTCTCTTCATTCCAACACTCTCACTCTTTCACTCTTTCTCTCTCCCCCTCATCCTCTCTCCATCAGCTGACTGTTCAGGACAATAAGAACATAAGGAAGTTCTCGTCTTAATTTACATACTATGGGCCCAATCCTAACTTGATATCTGAGTATTGGGCCCTAGGATTAATGTGCAACCACAGCATTCTGAAGCTACCTGCATTTTTTACAGGTTTACCATTGGTTTTAGAACCTTTAGCTTAATTCCTGTGAGACATTTGGAACCTGAAAATTCAGCTGGTGCCTTGTGCATTATTGAAGAGGAAATCAAACCCTACGGCCGTTTGATTTCCCTCAGGTGTAGAAGACTTATGTTCCTAATTATTTCACACAGCACCAATAACATATCCGTCTAATACGGAATAACAAATGTACTTCTGAAGTACAAAGCATTTTAATAAACAGCAACTGTGTTGTGCTGAAATCAATAATGGTTGTGTAATGGTAGCCTTTGAAGTGTTGAAGATGTTTTGGTTTCATTGCCATGGTTAAAGGGGAACAACAGTGCAGTACATTCTGTAAAGTTTAATATAAAATCCAATGACGTTAAAAACATACTAAAACTGACAATGCTAAACATGATACCTGATAGAGTACCAGATGAGAACAGTGTGTCCATTAGCTGAAAATACTCACAAAGTACACAGTACAAAGTACTGTTCGCTTTGTACTGCTCCTTTCACCAGAATCTTTATCATACACTGGCCTTAGTGTTCACGTCATGTGTTTGTCATTATTAAACAGAATGTGGGAAAACCAATAATGTGTTAATTTATTAAATGTCACATTAAATTGACCACATTGTTTATTCTTATTCAAGGTAAATAATACAATAGATTACTTAGTGAAATTCCACGGATGATAAATCAATTCAGATGTCATTGAGTCAATATTCAATATTGATATAATGCGGCATGAGACAGCTAAGACACAGGGAGACTGCATGTGCAGACTGCATTTGCAGATGATGGGAGATTGTGTACGAAAACAGCAGGTCACACACCAGCAGTCACAGCGCATCACTGCCCCAGAAGTGGATGACGTGAAGAGGCCAGCAGCAGTAAGCTAGTGGCCTCTAACCCATTCAGAATGTCATGTAGCATGTGACTGGCACTGGCAGCGCCCATACAACTAGAGAAGGAGAGCGGTAGAAAGGCTGCCATAAGAAAATAAAGGGATTCTCTTTCTAATTAAATATCTGTTTAGGGATGTTAATCACTGAGTACAAACATCTTAGAATTAATTTGCACATCAAATTAAACTCCCATCAACCCCTCCTTCCTACCCTATACAGGATGCACATCAAATTAAACTCCCATCAACCCCTCCTTCCTACCCTATACAGGATGCACATCAAATGAAACTCCCATCAACTCCTCCTTCCTACCCTATACAGGATGCACATCAAATTAAACTCCCATCAACCCCTCCTTCCTACCCTATACAGGATGCACATCAATAAATAACAACAAAGTAAAGGAACACATTTCCTCCTGTCCTAATAAGGTCGGGATCTCAAGACATAAACCCAAGTTGGAGTGCTTAAAAAGATAGTGGAGGCTCTTACACAGAACATCATTTCAGGCATGAGTGATAAAAAGCAAAGGTGAGTTTGTCAAGTCACCATGCACGCTCCCAGGCATTCAATGAGGAGATGAAATGGGATGGAAAGCTGCTTTCCATGCAACACTACGCAGGCCACTACTCTCACAGCCTGTGGTGTGGTGGGGTGAGTCACTGTTATCTGTACAGACACAAACGAGAGGGAGCTTTTCCCATGGAGAACAGTACGCACATCCCACCTGATCCCAGCTACAGTACCGTACTGTACCTCCTGCCAATATACTGCTTTGCCCTTGACAACATACTGTGACTCCATACCAACTGTAAAGCTGATAAATAATAATGCTGATAGTTGTTTAATGAATTAGTGGCTACCTTGTTTCAAATATATTGTTATGGCTTTAACTCAACAGTTGATTCAAATGGTATTCTCCTGATAAATTAACATGTGTTCTATTGTAGCCTACTTTGAAGGCTACTTCAAAGAACCTACCTACCAGGATCAAATCACATTTTATTTGTCACATGTTTTGTAAACAACAGGTGTAGACTAACAGTGAAATGCTTACTTACAGGCCCTTCCCAACAATGCAGAGAGAAAGAAAATAGAGAATGAATAGAAAAGTAAAACACGTAAAAATAAAAGTAATAATAGATACACAATGAGTAACAATAACTTGACTATATACACGGGGTACCAGTACCGAGTTTATGTGTAGGGGTACGAGGTAATTGAGATAGATATGTACATATAGGTAGGGATAAAGTGACTAGGCGACAGGATAGATAGATAGATAGATAGATAGATAGATAGATAGATAGATAGATAGATAGATAGATAGATAGATAGATAGATAGATAGATAGATAGATAGATAGATAGATAGATAGATAGATAGATAGATAGATAGATAGATAGATAGATAGATAGATAGATAGATAGATAGAAATACAGTCCTTGGTGCAGGGTTTAATTACAGATAAATGCACGTATTGCACATTCGATATACTAAAAGCAATGAAAAAAGATACAACTGACAGGATACTAATATGCATTCCTGAGTGAATGACTATGTAAGTTCAGTCCAAGAATGACTTACAGTATTGTACGTGATATGATATAACAACTGTACATGAATATGTACATACAGTCCTGAGTGAATAAGTCCTGAGTGAATGAGTGATTACAGAACAGAGTTACTCACGGATGGATGCCTAATTGTTAAACTATGTCCTAACACCCCAACAGATCCAGGTCTATGTTGCCGACGGCATGGCATCCCGGTGTTACCAGCCCATTCCAGCCTGTTGTCCAAATGGACTCCCAGGAACTTGTATGACCCAACCATTTCCACCTCCATCCCCTGTATAGGGACGGCAGTCGGTTGGGCCTTGGTTCTCCTGAAGTCCACCACCATCTCCTTTGTTTTGCTGATGTTGAGCTGAAGGTGGTTCTGCTCACACCACACCAGAAAGTCATTGATTGTGCTCCTGTACTCCTCTTCCTGCCCACCCCTAATGCACTCTATAATTGCGGAGTCATCCGAGAACTTATGCAGGTGCCATGTTTCAGAGTTATATCTGAAATCCTTGGTGTAGAGATTGAACAGGAAGGGGGACAGCACCATTCCCTGGGGGGCCCCTGTGTTGCTCACTCATGGAGGAGGGATTTCTGCATAGTGCACCTTTAAGGTGTTAGCTTGACAGTCGCTGGAACCATGTTTGAGTCCCAGTTTGGGCTACAATATGTTAAATAGAGGTGTCTGTTTCCGGGAATCTCTTGGAAACAAGAATGCCAAAGTAAGGTCATGATGTCAAAGGTCAATAGGTAGCCTAATTACTGTGTATACCATTGTACCAATGTATTTTAAATGTTTATATGAATAACATTCTGGCCTAACTACGTGTCATTATAAGTGTTCTTAGGGTGTGTGTTCAAAATGGTTACATTACGATTGTGGCAGACGTAAACGTTTTTGTAGTGTGTTAGGGCTTTTCTTGAGGATTTAAAACCAAGGCATTACAAGGCATGTGCCCCTAATCCTGTGTGGCCGTACAACTGTAAAGAGAGGTGATGAGGTGACCCCTGATTTACACTGGATGATCTCCAGAGTAATAAAGTGGGGCTAACATGTGGGCCATTAGAGAGCGCTTCCTCCCTCAACCTTGTTTTTAAACGATAAGGAGTTTAAAGTAGACCAAACTGGGGTGGTTTCATATACAAATAGAACATTTTGAGGATTTATGAATAGATCCTACCTTTTAGTTTCGCAGGTCATTAGACTCGTGCATTGTGCATGCTTGTCCTGAGGGGGATTATAACTATGGACGGTTGTAATCCGGTTTACAGGGCAGAAATCCGTATGTGGATATATGCAGGGTGGAGCATTAGGACCATGTAATTAGGTGTATTCAGGATTTCCCTTCAACAAAGCGCTCCAGTCAATACTGGCAGGACGCAAGCATTCCCTTTACTATCAGCAGAACCTGATCGCACGAACAAAATAGCATGAAATGTTATGCTACCTGCTTAAAGTCGCAGCGGGCTGTGTGAACAGCTTTCTCAACTCACAGGACGGGTAAAATTAACTGCTTCTGTGAGGGTATTCTTGAATAATAAATGGGGGTCAAAAGTAATGTGACAGGAGATTAGACATATGCGGGGTCTTGGTGTAGGCGAATATATATTATTATTAGTGAAAGTAAAGCGGACAATCTAGAGATCGGATTAGATCAATTCCTGGGATCAAGATAGCATGCATGTTATTAAAGATTAGAAGCCAACAACAACATCTGAGTATTTGATCCTAATACGGGAATAGGATGTGTAGCCCGGACAGCTGCGCAAAGGGAGAATTATGCTTTAGTTTAAAAGAAGAACGAAAATGAAACAACCGAAAGTTTTCTGTGTTTCGAAAGCGACTGTGTGTTATGTGTCACCTGTATTTTTAATCATCCGGAGGGACTAACGGGTTTCGTCTGGATCCTTATCATCATGTCTAAAGTAATCCAGAAGAAAAACCACTGGATCACCAAAGTTACCGAGTGCGCGGTGTGTCGGGATGCTCGCGGGGAGTTAAATGTGAAGCTGCGCGGCGGCGCTGAGAACGGAGAGTTTCCATACATCGGGGAAGTTAGAGAGGATTTATTGATTTATAAAAACGGACAATTGTCTGAGGGGGAATTATTGCTGGAAGTTGAGGGTCTGTCGGTGTCTGGATTGCCCCTCTATGACGTCTTGATTGTGATGAATCGTTGCAAGGTTCCCGTCAGGTTGAAAACTGTCCGACAAGGTAATTGTTCTATTTGAAACTAATGATATAACACATTGACAACACACAGCTATGGTTCAGCTATTATACTTATTATGGATGTAATATTATGTGCACAACACCTTTGTTAATATATTCAATGAAAGATTGAGCAAACCTCTCTCTTGCTCTCTCTCACACACACACACACACACACACACACACACACACACACACACACACACACACACACACACACACACACACACACACACACACACACACACACACACACACACACACACACACACACACACACACACACACACACACACACACACACACACTGTATAGTCAAAGGAGAGAAAGAGCCCAGAGGAGAATGCTTTAGTTACTGACAAGTGATCTGAGTCTGTTATAACCATGGGGACAACAGAAACAGAACAGTCAGCCATGTAAAGTAGGCCAGTGGAATGTGACACTCTCTGGTCCTCTTGTTTTTAGCAGCACAGGATCACTGCTTGACATGAAGCCTCTGTGACAGTCATCCAGCTTTTGTTTGTCTGTGGCTGGCCTTGCAACGAGAGCTAAAGCTACCAAGGGTCAGAGATTAGGCCTCTCACATCGGATGGATAAGCTAGTGTAGCCCAGTCACTACAAACAACCACCTTCCACATTTTACAAGTTATGCACCTTCAAACTCTTCCAAGTTTAAAAGGTCAACATTTTTCCAGCTTTCCTTAACCAGAATTGACATCTTACATCTTACAGTTCGCTCTTTAATTCTCATGCCAATTTAACACCATCTCACTTACAGTCAGTGGAAGAGAGCAGTGTTGTGTAAGAGAATAGCGTGTTGTTGTGGTCCCAAAGTGTGTCTAATGCAGACAGATATAGTGCTCATTGGGAGAGACACCACTCGCAGGCGGGCCGACTGACTGGGTTATTTCTGGAAGCTCTCTGGGACTTAGATGAGTTTGACCCATTGCCCATGGTTTGCTGCACATCTGTCTGAGAGAGACAGAGAGAGACAGAGAGAGAGAGTGAGAAGAGAGGGAGTGAGAGAGAGAGAGAGAGAGAGAGAGATGGCGAGAGAGAAGAGAGGGGGAGAGAGAGAAGCGAGGGAGAGATTAAATGGGTAATTTGCATTGTACTTCTGCTTTTTGACATTTCACTTTTCATTGCATGCCTTCATGTTGTGTTGTTGTTGTTGTAGTCAGTCCCATTCATGTCAGGATGTATTGGGTAGTTTGGGAGCAGCACGCATGGCTCTGGGGAGCTACGTGGAGCCAATGCCAAAAGTCCACATTCACCCTGTCAGTGGAAGTACTGTAGTATGCCGTTTGAGACATATGGGGTATATTTTACTACATACACACAAGACTAACACCATTCTGTCTGTCATTACACACACACACACACACACACACAAACACACACACACACACACACACACACACACACACACACACACACACACACACACACACACACACACACACACACACACACACACACACACACACACACACACACACACACACACACACACACACACACACACACACACACACAGTTGTTCAACTCTTTTCTAAGAGCGCTTCTTTTGGAAAATCATTAACTATAACTTATATAACAAGTTAGTTTCACTGTTTACCAGCTCTCTGATGTAGTGTATGAGTATTGCATGAGTGTATCCATGCTAAAGACTGTGCCCTGTCATAAAGCCCTGGCCCCTTTCACGCTAGGGAAGGGCCCATCTTGTCCTTGTTCTGTGTTTGCAGAGCAAGGGTTGGGCCGGCTTATTAACTGAGACTATATTACCAGAAAGAGCCAATGAATTAATGTTTAAAATAACTTTGTAGTCAAATAAACCAGCATGTTAATAGATGCTCAACATTGCTGCATAATGTTTGTTTACATGTCAAAGCAGGGTATCATCAAACCTAGAGACCCCAGACAGAGTAAACAAAACTCTGAGCTGTAATGTGAAGGAGATCTCAGTGCCTTCTCCGTGCCTTTGCCAGCGACTTCATGCATGAGTCAGCAAATTCCCCTTGACTCTAATGAGAGGGCAGCATATTCAGTCTCTACACCTGGGCAACCGATAAGACCTCTGTTATGCTTTAACCTGTTGGGTTCTCATGCAGAACCAGGTCCAGCATGGTCCATGGGAGTAGGGCACTCCCTGCAATCTCATCCAGACCAGGTGACAAACAGTGGGGGCAGATCGGATCTCTCCCTCCCCAGGTGGCTGTGGATCCTGTTACTGCACCCAGATCACCTGAGCAGGTAGAATCAGTGTTTCCATGTGTGGAGGACTGAAGGCCCATAGTTACCTACAGCTACAGGTGCGCTGAGGTTCACCCAGGAATGTCCCTATACTTCAACTCTTTCTTTTCATTTGGAATAGTGGATTCCTGTGGTGAAGGTGAAGGATTGTAGGGAGATTCCTGTAGTATTGACTCAATTACAGTAGTGTGTGTGTGTGTGTGTGTGTGTGTGTGTGTGTGTGTGTGTGTGTGTGTGTGTGTGCGCGCCTGCCCCTTGAGTTTGTAACATATCTGCTGGCTCAGGAATTGTGCTTGGCCCAATTCAAATAATAGTGCAACAGGGTATGTATGAAAGGCTGGAGAAGGTACTGTGCTCATTCGTGTACATTTATCCGTTAGTATTAATCCCTATCCCCATTGTGGGAAATCATTGCCACATTCACACTCTTGGCTAGGTCATTAATGTTCTCTGCAAACAAACATATGCAACAAAAGAGTCTATTGCACAGAAACAAGGGAGTGAGAAACCATAGCTGGTGTGCCCAGTGCACTCATTTCATAGACTCATTCACACTAACTAAGCTAAGGATTAGCGATAAATAGCAGTTTGGTGAAAGTGACTGCAGCAACTTTCCATTTTCTTCCTCTTCCTCTATTTATAATTTTCACCTCAGTGCATTCAACTTCTGTGACCTTATGTAACATAGACAAAGTGGCACACTACTCTTTATTGCAGTGTGATTCATTTCACATCATCATTTCAGTTATAATAACTTCCATCTGAATATAACTGGCTGTAGAAACTCAACAGAAAGTCAGTGGTGTTTTTGACATTTCACAGTATTCCTGTAGCCAACCTCTAGTGTACATAGAGACAGTGATTCACTGTGTTGTTCAGTCATCCCAAACTGACGCGTGGATATGAGGACTTTGAACTGCCTGCACAGCTCTTATCTACCATCTGTTAGTCATAGTCAACTCCTAGATGAGAGGCTTTCATCAGTGTTGCCTTTTCACTTATAGCCTAACACAGTGGTTCCCAAACAGTGGTTCCCCCCCACAATTATTATAATGTTTTAAGGAACTCAGTCCAGCTTTCAACTTACTCTTGAAAGTTGTAATAGTAGGATGCACAAGGTGCAATTTCAAAATTGGGTAGTGCATCATCAGTTTTCCTCTTGTCATGTCAGTTATTGCATACCTTAGAGAGCTATTTATAACTTGTCAGAAATGTCCAGATCAACTAGCCCATGTCAGCTAAGGCTTTGTAGCCCATAGATTTTGTTGTCATGTCTGAGTCACTCAAATATCACATGAATACACATTAGACATGGCAAAATGTATAGTATTGCAAGAAAAGTTGCTTTGAAACTGCAAAATGTTTTCTGCACCCCATGCCAAAATGTGTTGAATTGCAGGAAATAAGCTTTAAACCTGCAACATTTTCTCACCACCAACAAGACGGGTGTGAACAGTTTGTGTCATGAACAGTGCGTGAGCCCATAGAAATAGAAGTGGCACGTGCGCGCACAGCAGGGCCGTGGGATATTCCCCAATACTGAAAGGGGGGCCTGAGTGAAAAAGTTTGGGAACCCGTGGCCTAACAGATGTCGGTATTTTGACATAGCAAAACTAGGGTGCATGGCTGTTTATGTCAAGTTGCTATGCATGGCTGATGATTGAAATACTCAGCTTGCTAGTAACGTTATTACCTGTTACTAAGGACAGTCAGTTGGTCCTTGGACTCCTGGCGAAGACCTTGATGACGTTGTAACATTATCTCTATCTTTGATCTCAAATGAATTAGCCCTTTATGAACATAAAAATCCCAAAACAGATCACCTTGTTTTTCAACTCATTACATGAATCCCATCCACCACACCCACCACTAATGGAACTGACAGAGCCTCTCTCTGTCCCTCCTCACCCCCTAACCATCCACCCCCCCTCAGCCCTGGGGTTGACAGTGACCTGTACTCTTGGTGGTTGGTTCCTCTTTCATCAGCCAGGTGTCCCTCCTCTATCTCCCAGGCTGGCTGGCTGTCAGGGGGGGCCTGGTCACTCGGAGATCCAGCCCCAGCAGCCACAGCAGCTCCAACCCCAGCCTAAGCAACCCCAGCCTGAGCCCTGCTTCACAGACGGCCAGGGGGATCAGGACCTCCTGCAGGGATGGAGGAATGCCAGACATTCCTGGGGAGTGGGACTGGGAGGCTCCTGGTACGGTCTACTGAATCATCTAATCCGCCCGCTCGCCTGTCTGCCTGGCCCTGTTTCCACAAAACTGCCACTTCATTCATGCTGTTCCAACTCTTACATATGCACAGGCACACACAAACACACTCACAGACTCGTGCACAACACAGCCCAGACCTGGAAGCTTTGGTGGAAATGCCATTCTACTCACATGATGCGTGTGCTACGGCAACTGGGCTCTCGCAGATTTGCCTTGTGACTCTGAAGTTTTATATCACAAGATAAAAAGCAATAGCACCACTTCTAGAATCACCTTGCCTCTAGACACAGCTGCCAAAGTTTTGTACATAATTTAGCGATTACAGTTATTGAAATATAAGACTGCTTTGGACTAGTACGCTGCAGCCTGTCTGGTGTTCAACCTTCCCAAGTTCTCTTATGTCACCCCACTCCTCCGTACACTCCACTGGCTTCCAGTTGAAGCTCGCATCTACTACAAAATCATGGTGCTTGCCTACGGAGCTGTGAGGGGAACGGCACCCCCTTACCTTCAGGCTCTGATCAGACCATACACCCAAACGAGGGCACTACATTCATCCACCTCTGGCCTGCTAGCCCCCTTACCTCTTCGGAAGCACATTTCCCCCTCAGCTCAGTCAAAGCTATTCACTGCTTTGGCACCCCAATGGTGGAACAAGCTCCCCCACCATGCCAGGACAAAAAAAAAATGAACAAATATCACCCCCAAGACATGCTAACCTCTCACCATTACAATAACAGAGGAGGTTAGCATCTTTTGGGGGGTATGATATTTGTGCGTCTGTAACTTTCTCACTCATCATTATCTGTAATCATGGTAGCATCCACATTAATGTAGAAGTGTTTAGAAACATATTATATTCTTATTTGCAATAAAAGTGACTCCAAAATGACACTATACATTATTTACCATTCATTTCTATTGGGGACAAAATAATCTGAAACACAACCAAAACAAACACCAAATGAATGCATCCAACCAGTTTGTAGAGTCACATGCTTGAAGTATTCATTGCATGCAATGAATATGAGCTCAAATACTACTTTAATACTTTAATAAGTGAATTCTTCCCAATGCTTTAGGTCCCCCGAAAATGGGTGAAAAAGTGATGTAAATACCCTAAAATTAAGCTGACATTCTGCACTTTAACCTCATATTCATTGTATAATTTCAAATCCAAAGTGCTGGAGTACAGAGCCAAAACAACAAACAATGTGTCACTGTCCCAATACTGTTGCATGTCACTGTAATTTCATAGTGTACACTTGTACATTAATAGACATGCAAATCTCCCCAGCCAGAGATGTCTGCTATGATGTAGTGGTCTGGGAATGCACATTAACTCCTACTCATATTTGCTTGACTGTGAAGATTTTGTCAGTTTTGATTAAGTACAACCACCGTGTAGGTCCCTTAGAGGCTTGTCAAAGGCCTGTGCCATAAAACCCATAGCAAATCTTTGTCTCAGTTCTTCCCCCTTCTCCCTGCTCCACTCAGCCAGTGACACAGATGACACTTCCATTTTGCTCCGTCCCTCCTATAGGCAGAAACCTAAAAAGGAAGTCTTTATATATATTCAGGTTTGGTGCCTGTTGGTGCATGTTGGTGCCTGTTGGTGTCTGTTGGTGTCTGTTGGTGTCTGTCTGTGTCTGTTGGTGCATGTTGGTGTCTGTTGGTGTCTGTTGGTATCTGTCTGTGTCTGTCGGTGTCTGTTGGTGTCTGTCTGTGTCTGTCGGTGTCTGTTGGTGTCTGTCTGTATCTGTTGGTGTCTGTTGGTGTCTGTGTAAACTGAGACCAGCCCAGACTCAGTAGACACAGCATCCTAACCTATAAATAAAAAATATATAAATGCAACATGTAAAGTGCTGGTCCCATGTTTCATGAGATGAAATAAAAGATCCCAGAAATGTTCCATACACACAAAAAGCTTAATTCTCTCAAATGTTTTGCACACATTTGTTCACATCCCTGTTAGTGAGCATTTTTCTTCCATCCACCTGACATGTGTGGCATATCAAGAAGCTGATTAAACAGCATGATCATTACCCGGGTGCACCTTGTGCTGGGGACAATAAAAGGCCACTCTAAAATGCAGTTTTATCACACAAGACGCAACAGATGTCTCAAGTTTTGAGGGAGCATTTTATTGGCATACTGACTGGCATGCTGACTGCAGGAATGTCCATCAGAGCTGAATGTTAATTTCTCTACCATAATCCGCCTCCAACGTCGTTTTAGAGAATTTGGCAATACGTCCAACCGGCCTGCCTCACAACCACAGACCACATATATTGTGTTGCGTGGGAGATGATGTAAACGTTGTGAACAGGGTGCCCCATGGTGGCGGTGGGGTTATGGTATGAGCAGGCAACGGACAACAAATACAATTGCAGATACATATCTGTATTCCCAGTCATGTGAAATCCATAGATTAGGGCCTAATGAATTCATTTCAATTGACTGATTTCCTTATATGAACAGTAACTCAGTAAAATCTTTGAAATTGTTGCATGTTCAGTTTATATTTTTGTTCAGTATAGTACAGAGATCTGGCCCCAAGTATTGGAACAGTGAGTTGGGTACGGTGGAGGGTGAGAGAGAAGGGATGGTGGGTTCAGACTGTGACTGCAGCAACCACACTCATGAATAAAGACCATTCACAATTAGAAAATAATTGTATATATACAGCATGATCTGGATTGTTAATCAGCACAAACATCTCTTATAACTTACTTCCTCTGTGTCGTCTTACATTCATCTGATGTCTGAACAATGTTTTTTTATTATTCCAGGCCAGTGGTTCTCATCTTCTCAAACTTCTCCTTTTAGTCTCACTCCCCCTTGCATCCCCTCCAGGCATAATTACACAATAAAGTATGAAAGCAAACTCTCACCCCCCTGACCTTACTCATACTCCAAACCCACATCTCCTCCACAAAAGAGAAATATAAGCCAGTAACGTAGTGAAGAGTAATGTAAGCTACAATCTCCTTCCCACCTCACCCTCATCAAACATTCCAAAGCCCTTCAATCAAAGAACAAGTTTAATGTGTTGGCTAATTGGACCGTTCTCTGGCTCTGTAACATCTGTAGTCCTGCAGAGCAGCTGCAGTGTTGTCCACAGTGGGGTTGTTTCTGGGAGATGGATGGAGAGGTCTGTGTTGTCTCCTGTACTGCAGAAACGTGTTAACCCACAGGGTGTCTGCTTATTCGGCCTGGCACTGTTTGTCTGCTCACACGCGCACACCTGCACGCGCACACCTGCACGCGCACACCTGCACACACACACGCACACGCGCACACGCGCGCACGCACACGCGCGCACACACACACGCGCACACACACACGCGCACACACACACACGCACACACACACACGTACACACACGCTCACACACACACACTCACACACACACGCTCACACACACACGCTCACACACACACGCTCACACACACCCACACACACACACACACACATCTGTCGTTCTGCCCCTGAACAAGGCAGTTAACCCACTGTTCCCTGGTAGGCCATCATTGTAAATAAGAATTTGCTCTTAACTGACTTGCCTAGTTAAATAAAGGTTAAATAAATAAAAATAAATTCAGAGATACTAGAAATGGGCCACTGTGCCACTTCCATAGTAGCCCACTGGAGAGATTCTACACCCACTAGACTCACTAGATGAAGGTAATGACTGAGTCTCTAAGGTTCTCTCCACCACACATATTTCACTGCAATATGCATTCGTTTAGAGTAATAGCTGCTTTAATAATGGTTGCTCAACCCAACCCCACTGTAAAAAATATAGCTTTAATCTGATGTAAGATTACAAAATGGGGATCCGAATGTACTCAGCATGGTTACCTATATTTGTGCCTGCACAGAAGTGGTTAAAAACCTAGAAATTACTTCAGCTGCTGTGGTATGCATCTCACAGAGATAAAGTACAGGAAGCTCCATGCACATTGAGCTCATGACATGATATGGTGCTATCTGTCCTCATTTAATTCACGAAACAGAATGATCTACATCCTTAGGTATGCACTTTAACACATCATGCTACACCTTCAGGAGATTCCTGACAGACGCCTGTTTATCTGTCTATCTGTTTATCTATGGCGCTGGCCAGCAGCAGAGAGAGGGAGAGAGAGAAACAGCTGCCTACGTCATAACACACTCTTCATGCCCCTTTGTTTCAGCGCTGACCCAGCTCCCTGCATTCTGTGCTGCCTAAAATCATTGTTTTTTACAATAACAGCATGCATAAACAAAAGACAATGCAGACAACAGAGGCACACAACTTTCAACAAACATCAATAGCATCACACCTGTTCAGACCCACATGTTCCCACCACAACCATACACATCACATATGTCTCACAACCACACTCCCCCTCATCCTTCATCCCCTGGAACTTTCCAGTGCTTGTAGCAATCTATGTCACATGGGGTCAAATTGCAATGTTCTATTTTTCTCCATAGTCCACACCTTTTCAGTATTTAAATAATAATACATTTGATTCATCCACTGTCTTAGTGATAGAGGATCATTTGATTTCTATTTTTTAAGTAGAAGTTTTTTCAAAATCATTGATGACAAAAGTATGGTCCACTCCATTGGGGATTTCACTACTCCCTCATATGCCAGGTCTTGATAGATGGATGAAAAGTAAACTTACATTGTACAACTTCTGACAGCCAACTCTCTAACTCCGAACTTAACTTTCTGACTTTATAGCACTCCCAGAAAGTATGAATTATTGAGTCATTGTTAGTTTTACACTTAATCCATTGTACACAGAGTGTACAAAACATTAGGAACACCTGCTATTTCCATGACATATACTGACCAGGTGAATCCAGGTTAAAGCTATGATCCCTTATTGATGTCACCAACTTCAATCAGTGTAGATGAAGGGGAGGAGACAGGTGAAATAAGTATTTTTAAGCCTTGAGACAATTGAGACATGGATTGTGTATGTGTGTGCCATTCAGAGTGTGAATGGGGAAGACAAAATATTTAAGTGCCTTTGAACAGGTCATGGTAGTAGGTGCCAGGCACACCGCTTTGATTGTGGAAAGAACTGCAACGCTGCTGTTTTTTCACGCTCAACAGTTTCCTGTGTGTATCAAGAATGGTCCACCACCCAAAGGACATCCAGCCAACTTGACTCAACTGTTGGAAGTACTGGAGTCAACATGGGCCAGCATCCCTGTGGAACGCGTTTGACACCTTGTAGAGTCCATGCCTCAACGAATTGAGGCTGTTCTGAAGGCAAAAGGGGGTGTAACTCAATATTAGGAAGGTTCCTAATGTTCCTAATGTTTTGTACACTCAGTATATGGAGCGCGTGAGCATGTGGGCTGAGCAGACATTTAACAGAAAACACACAAAAAACATAGTACTTATTTGTGCTTTTTTATTTTACCCTATATTTAAATAGGCAAGTCAGTTAACAACAAATTCTTATTTACAATGACGGCCTACCGGTGAACAGTGGGTTCGGGGATAGAACAACTGATTTTTACCTTGTCAGCTCAGGGATTCAATCCAGCAACCTTTTGGTTACTGGCCCAGCGCCCTAACCACTAGGCTACCTGCCATCCCTAATGTACCAAATGTTTGTGGATTATGCCACATACATTGGAGAAAGACTGCCACTTAAGTATTGTGGTCAGTTTGTATTACCTTGTCAATTAAATTAAAATATAGTGGCTGATGTGAGTCTACTTGTGGAGAGTGGATCCACCAAGACACTGAAGTGAGATGAGTGGAGGCCCAACACACAGTGTCTGATGCCCTAACAGTCACCCCGTTCCAATCCCCCGGATAGAGCCCCTCTCCATTCTCACCAATAACCATCTAAGCTATAATGAAAAATAATGACTAATAATGAACTCTTATTAATTTTACAGAAGGTTTGCAAGTCACAAAAATATAATAAATAGAATTAAATTGTAGTATAGTTAAATCCTTCCTTCTCTCTCTCTCTCCCAAGGAAAAACCCATCCCTCTCCCAAGGCCGCCATTGTAAATAAAGGTTACTACTATGGCTGACCCTGTATGTAGGCCGTCATTGTAAATAAGAATTTGTTCTTAACTGACTTGCCTAGTTAAATAAAGGTTAAATAAAAAATAAATATACAGCGGGTGAAATAAGTATTGAACACGTCACCATTTTTCTCAGTAAATATATTTACAAAGGTGCCATTTTCACCAGATGTTGGTAACAACCCAAGTAATCCATACATACAAAGAAACCAAAACAAATAAGTTCAGAAATTAAGTTATGTGTAATAATGTGAAATGACACAGGGAAAAAGTATTGAACACATGAAGAAAGGGAGGTGCAAAAAGGCATGGAAAGCCAAGACAACAGCTGAAAACTATCAGTAATTAAAAAGCAATCCAGCCCCCTGTCAGTGCAAATTAATATCTGCTGGTTCAGTCCCAACTGATGGCCTACAAAAAGGTCTCATTGCCAAGTTGTCACACAAGACACATCTCATGATGGGTAAAGGCAAAGAGCTGTCTCAAAACCTTCGCAACCTAATTGTTGCAAAACATAATGATGGCATTGGTTATAGGCGCATTTCTAAGCTTCTGAATGTTCCAGTGAGCACTGTTGGGGGCTTAATACAGAAGTGGAAAGACAATCATTTCACCATAAATTTGCCTTGACCAGGTGCTCCTCGCAAGATTTCTGACAGAGGAGTGAAAAGAATAATCAGAAGAGTTGTCCAAGAGCCAAGGACCACTTGTGGAGAGCTTCAAAAAGACCTGCAATTAGCAGGTACTGTTGTCTCAAAGAAAACAGTAAGTAATGCACTCCACCGCCATGGCCTGTATGCACACTCACCACGCAAGACTCCATTGCTGAAAAAAAAGCATGTTGAAGCTCGTTTAAAGTTTGCTGCACAACATTTGGAAAAGCCAGTGAAATAGTGTGGTCAGATGAGAGCAAAATTGAACTGTTTGGATGTCATAATACACACCATGTTTGGAGGAGAAATGGCACTGCACATCACCCTAAAAACACCATACCAACAGTGAAGTTTGGAGGTGGGAACATCATGGTGTGGGGCTGCTTTTCAGCAAATGGTACTGGCAAACTTCACATAATTGAAGGAAGGATGAATGGGCAAATTTACCAAGACATTCTTGACAAAAATCTGCTGCCATCTACCAGGATGATGAAGGTGAAACAAGGGTGGACATTTCAGCAAGACAATGATCCCAAACACACAGCCAAGGAATCTCTCAATTGGTTTTAAAGAAAGAAAATAAAGCTGTTAGAATGGCCCAGCCAATCACCTGACTTAAATCCCATTGAAAATCTATGGAAAGAACTGAAGATCAAGATTCATAGAAGAGGCCCACGGAACCTTCAAGATTTGAAGACATTTTGGGTAGCCTTCCACAAGCTTCCCACAATAAGTTGAGTGAATTTTGGCCCATTCCTCCTGACAGAACTGGTGTAACTGAGTCAGGTTTGTAGGCCTCAACACCTTGACTTTGTTGTCCTTAAGCCATTTTGCCACAACTTTGAAAGTATGCTTGGGGTCATTGTCTATTTGGAAGACCCATTTGCGACCAAGCTTTAACTTCCTGACTGATGTCTTGAGATGTTGCTTCAAAATATCCACATAATTGTCCTTCCTCATGATGCCATCTATTTTGTGAAGTGCACCAGTCCCTCCTGCAGCAAAGCACCCCCACAACATGATGCTGCCACCCCCGTGCTTCACGGTTGGGATGGTGTTCTTAGGCTTGCAAGCCTCCCCCATTTTCCTCCAAACATAACGATGGTCATTATGGCCAAACAGTTCTATTTTTGTTTCATCAGACCAGAGGACATTTCTCCAAAAAGTACGATCTTTGTCCCTATGTGCAGTTGCAAACCGTAGTCTGGCTTTTTTATAGCGGTTTTTGATTGGTGGCTTATTCCTTGCTGACCGGACGTTATGTCGATAGAGAACTCATGTCTCCTTCCTGAGCGGTATAGGACTCGTGTCTCCTTCCTGAGCAGTATAACGGCTGCATGGTCCCATGGTGTTTATACTTGCGTACTATTGTTTGTACAGATGAACGTGGTACCTTTTTTGAGGTCTTGGCTGATTTCTTTTGATTTTCCCATGATGTCTCGCAAAGAGGCACTGGGTTTGAAGGTAGGCCTTGAAATACATCCACAGGTACACCTCCAATTGACTCAAATAATGTCAATTAGCCTATCAGAAGCTTCTAAGGTCATGACATCATTTTCTGGAATTTTCCAAGCTGTTTAAAGGCACAGTCAACTTAGTGTATGTAAACTTCTGACCCAATTGTGATATAGTGAATTATAAGTTAAATAATCTGTCTGTAAACAATTGTTAGACTAATTACTTGTGTTGTGCATAAAGTAGATGTCCTAGCCGACTTGCCAAAACTATAGTTTGTTAACATGAAATCTGTGGAGTGGTTGAAAAATGAGTTTTAATGACTTCAACCTAAGTGTATGTAAACTTCCGACTTCAACTGTACTTTCATTTGATTTGATCTTTGGTATAAGGATGAATGCTTTGCCATGTTGGGAAATAGGGACATCGGTAGATGCTGGCAGAGAAGACAATTCTAATGGTTGTTTGTTTACAATTGAACTGCAGATCTGTGCCAGACAGTATTAAACTGCTAAAAGTGAGCAGGGATACCAAGTCCATATGTGATCATTTTTTCTCAACATTCCAATCAGTACTAATCAAGCCTAATCAAACATAACCTTTGTTTCAATGTATACCTCATATTGATTTCTCAAGTTTGAGATAATTACCAATCTTCCATAATAATCCACTAATTTGGTAGAATTAGAATCCATATCCATGTAATGGCACATTACAACAGCTGTACAGGCTGAATGCTGATAAGATACAATGAAAATGTCTTATTTGTAAAACGGATGAGTGGATTCTGAGACATGGCTTGCCTATCACATTCTCCTCTCAAGGTTCTCTGAAATGAAGCTAAGATTGTGTCTGTGTTTGACTGGGATTTTGGTGCTATACTGGCAGAATTCTGTTGTTATTGTCAGATTGACTCCCTGTGGGTTTCTCCCTAAAGAGCATTTGAACTCATATAAAGTCCAATGGCCATTACCAGTCTTCACAGACAATCCAGAGTGATGCTGCATACTATATTAACTGACCTATCACCTGTACTATTTTTTTAATTCCCATCCAGCCCTCTGAACTTCCAGTGTGCGTCAGTGAGACCTCCTAACAGCTAAATCCATTCTTCTTTTTTACGGAGAGTTCTCTTTCTGTCTGTTGATATCTGGAGGAATATTTGAGTGCCTAATGCAGCGTTGCTCACCAAGAAGCATGGACGCTTCTCAAGGGCAGACAGGGAAGCTCAACTGAGGGAGATTCAGAGGAAGGATTACGTTTTATGAGAGTGTAAATCTGTTCTACCTGACAGGTGAGGGTGAGTGGAGTACTGCCTAAGGGACTGTTTCTAGACTGAAGCCACAGGGCCTAGACTCTCTGGAATGCTCTGGCCATGTAACCGCTGCTGCTGAGGCCATCTTCTCCATACACAATAACACTACTGTTTTGCTTCTCCTGATTTGCCCTATGGTCGTTGGTGTATAAATAGTAAGACATTCAAGAGTAACACAATTCTGTCTCCAGTCCCCACCCAGCCCACTGGAATAGCTCGTACACATGTCCATGTGCACTGTGCATGATTTGAGTCAAGTGCTCTGGGGAAAAAAGTGTTTTTACGACAGAGGCTCCCCTCAGCAGCCTCCACTGATATACACATGCTCACACACGCGCCCCCTCGGTGTCTTGTATTGTGGAGATACGTTGACATTTAAGCTGTGCCGCTCATAAATCTGGAAAGGATTATCTACACCATTACAGGCTTGGCTATGTACACATAAATCATAGTTCAACATTGGGTTTGTTTCTTTTGTTTTGTTGTGGCTTTCAACACTGCAATTAAACCTATTTCAGATGCTGATAGTATATGATGCGAAAATCTCCTTCATTTCGCCAACGGTTCTCTGTCATCAAGCTTGGTGTGGCAGAAATAGGCATTCAGACTGGTCTCTACACTGAGTGTACAAAACATGCTCTTTCCATGACATGTACTGACCAGGTGAATCGAGGTGAAATCTATGATCCCTTATTGACGTCCCCTGTTAAATCCAATCTGTGTAGATGAAGGGGTGGAGACAGGTTAAAGAAGGATTTTTAAGCTTTGAGACAACTGAGACATGGATTTTGCATTTGTGCCATTCATAGGGTGAATGGGCAAGATTAAATATTGAATATTGAAGTGCGGTATGGTAGTAGGTGCCAGGCACACCGGTTTGAGTGTGTCAAGAACTGCAACTGCAGTTTTTTTCACGGTCAACAGTTTCCCGTGTGTATCAAGAATGGTCCACCACCCAAAGGACATCCAGCCAACTTGACACAACTGTGGGAAGCATTGGGGGTGCAACTCAATATCAGGAAGCTGTTTTATTCACCTTTTTATGACTGAATGTTTAGTTTTTTAAAGGTTTTAAAAATCCTCTACAGCTATCAGATTTTCTAGTCCTATATGTTATTAACAACTCAGGCTGTCTTTTGCTTGCATCATAGGTGAAAGGTCTTCAGATGATCTCTAGAGGATAACTCCCTCTATTCCTATATCTGTCATGCTTTATCTCTCCTCCCTGGTCTCACTCCATCATAAGGGATGCAGGTTACTCATAAGCCATGAGACAGTGATCAGCTGACCTGTAAGCAGTAATCACTATGAGAACCTTTTCACTTGACTGGATAGTGACATGTTTATGCTCTACACACTTGTTATGAATCTCACAACAATCAACACAATCCAACAATTATTTTCAGTGCACAGTAAGTAGAACACTTTCTTGCCCAAACTCTTTGAAATATAGGCAATGTAGACATTATAGATATGCTAGTTTGAATTATGCATAAGTATGCATCAACATTCTGTAAGCTGATTAAAAGCTCTGCTGTTATGGCACATACGTGCTCTGGGGAGTGTTTTTTGGTTGCTGGGTGGAGTTCCTGTCTTAGGGTGTATCCCTGCTGGTTGACATCCATCTACTGACTCACTGCAGTGATCTAATGCTCTGGGAGCCTGATCGGAAGAGCCCAGTCTGGAATAAACGGCCTCAACACCATTTGTCTGATCAGATATATTGATCTCTTATAAATATGTGTCTGGAAGTGTCTGAGTAGTCTCACTAGTAGCTTGGAATACAGCTCACATGCCTCAGTCCACACGCCTCAGTCCACACGCCTCAGTCCACACGCCTCAGTCCACACGCCTCAGTCCACACGCCTCAGTCCACACACCTCAGCTCATACACCTCAGTTCACACACCTCAGTTCACACACCTCAGCTCACACACCTCAGCTCATACACCTCAGTTCACACACCTCAGCTCACACACCTCAGCTCACACACCTCAGTCAGCATTACATGCAGGGATTGCCTCTACCTCTGGCCTCGTATTGAAGCTCTACTGCTCTCAGGGTATTTACTCAATACCAGGCCACACTGTAAGATCTGCATTTTCCAATATTGTTTTTTTGTGTGACAGAAATTGCAATTATGATGTAAGGAGAATTAACAAAAAAATAATTGGTTGTAATCTTTATTAATTACATGTGTGTCACTCCAGCCTAACTCTCCTGAAAATGGACACGTCAACTGGTTAAAATCTCAACCCTTAACTAAGCAGGTACAGTATTTCATTTGACACCAAACACAGATTGCAATTGTTAGCTCATGTTTGTTCATGTTGATAGCGTGTACAAGCATATTCCTATCACTAAACGTCTCCCACAGTTGTTATCCGAAAGATTACACGGGAGTAGAAATATTAACATGAGGTAAATGTAGAAGTTAACCTGGATGATTTACTCACAACCACAGATTGTTTGTGGACTGATTTAGGGAGCTCTGGAGCATGCACTCATAAATTATAGCTCACTCTATAACCAACACTTTTCAATAGTGTCACGAGTGGGTGCAAGGAGAGACCAAGACGCAGCGCAGGGATAGTAGTTCGACATTTATTGTATACTATGTATAAAACCAACTCAAAATGTACAATCTAACTACACACGAGGTACAAACGTTACAAAACACGAAAGAACGGACGTATTGAATGTGCACACTTACTGTCACCGTGACTGCGAAATACATCGACAACGACCCACACCAGAGTGAAGGACAGACTTAACATATATAGGATCCCTAATTAGAGACAATGCGGTGCAGCTGCCTCTAATTAGGGATCCAACCCAAAACCCACACAGAAACAGAAAAGAAAGACACTGTCAGACTCTGACCATAGCTACATAGAGAAGCAAATAGGCTTCTCTATGGCCAGAGCCTGACAAATAGTTATCATGTCAATGGTCAATACAAAATATATTTCAACATATCTGGACATATTGGAAAGCCACCCTCATACATAGAACATTACATTTGCAATCTGTGTTTGGAGCCATATGGCCCTCTCTCTCTCTCTCTCTCTCTCTCTCTCTCTCTCTCTCTCTCTCTCTCTCTCTCTCTCTCTCTCTCTCTCTCTCTCTCTCTCTCTCTCTCTCTCTCTCTCTCTCTCTCTCTCTCTCTCTCTCTCTCTCTCTCTCTCTCTCTCTCTGTGTGTATGCTCCCAGCATCATCATCTCCTCCCAGTCATATATCTGTCTGCTGTGGCACTCAGGACTCATCTAAATCAAAGCAGATCTATAGGAGCAGGACATTTGATATTCTCATCAGTGTCTGTTGGGCAGTTTGAAGACAGTTACGGTTTCAATGGCTCTAGTTAGTCACAGTATTATGGGATTGATGTTGATATATTGCAGTGATTGAAGTCTCTGTGTTCTGGTGTGGAGGATAATCTACTGTGGCTACTGTGCAGCCATAGATCATGTGAATGTAACTGGAGAGTTGAGTTTAGCTGTGGGAATATTATTTTGGGCCTTGAGTGGCAGTATGTTTGCTTTGGCACTACGTTTCTCAGTGGTGATGGACCTAGTTTAATTAACCCTTTGGGGCCAATGAGTGGCTGTGGGAAGATGGATGCTTCAGGCCCTGTGTGTGTCTGGACCAATCCAGTCATCCCGCAGGCCTGATACAACTCCAATACTGACAGATGAGTAGCAATTACCACCCCAGTTGGCTTCAAATAAAATTGTATTGGTCACATACACATGTTTAGCAGATGTTATTGCTGTGTTTCTAGCTCCAACAGTGCAGTAATATCTAAAAAATTCCTTCTGCTTGCAATTGTTGGTTGTTGATGTGTATTTGTGCAGATTAAAGGGGAATGAAAACACTAGGATTTAGAACACCAGCTAACTGTTACTGCAAATCGTCATATTGGCATTGTTGCGTCATTGGCAGGAGAGAAAAAGCCCTTAAATACACAAAAATGTGAAGGTGCAGATTAAGTATGAGATATGTTATTGTGTAGTTGTATGTGGACTCACATGTAGTGAGGCACACGAATGGGTGTGTGAAAGCTCAGTCATGTATGTTGAGACACACACGTACGATTGATTTGCTGTATGTTACCACCTGTCTGTTGGCAGGATCTAATCTGCATACATCTGCCCTCCCACTGGTGTGGAAGCAGTTGACTGACATGACATGTTTTATCAATCTCCCCTCAGCCTCTACTCCCCCTCATCCCCCTCACTCCATCTCTCTTTTCACATTCATCCCTTTATCTTAAAATCCCTTTCTGAGTCCCTCCTGTCACAACATCATAATACCCCATGTATTGAACACTGATCAGAAGAAGATACAATGTCTTGTTTTGACTGCATTGTGTTTATGTTCGTATTCTTATCGAGAAGGAACCTGCATGTAAGGATTTATCATGTGCATCCCATGCATATGACTAATACAACTTGAAACTGTACTGTCTAGGCATCACTGGCTGATGTTTTTCTGTGCGGTTCAGACTAAATTGATTCTAAAAAACTTATCAAAGTTATGTAATCCATTTCTCTCACAAACAAAAGATTCATTTTGATCTCAGTTTACAAAAAGTCATCCAGTGTTACTCGCTTCATGTCATTTCTGAGAGGCATTTCTGCGCTTAAGAGGCAGAGCTGACAACAAACAAGTGAACTGGCTCATGTCCAAAAGCATATTTTCAACCAAACAAACTCCTGGACTTTGGTATTTTCAACTGCATTTTAAAAAAAGAACACACTGCTGTCTTTCCAAGAATTTATGTTCACTGACCGCTGGTTGGAATAGCAATAGTGCATTAATTTAGGGAAATATTTTGTAGGCTTCATGATATAGAATCACAATTCACTGCTTTAGCATTACAGTGTTTATTGGTCATCAAAATAAGACATTATTTTTTAAAACATAACGACTATGTAAAGGAGAACAGTAGCTTACTATCAGATTACTCAGTTTGTACTGTATTTAAAGAGGTCCAGTGATATTGCTGCTTTGTTGAAAAGAGAAATACCTGTCCTACCTGTAACCTTCTGGGGATAGTCTACTCTATTACCTTAAGTGTGTGTGTGTGTGTGTGTGTGTGTGTGTGTGTGTCGCTGCATGGGTTTTACTGTTTAAATCAAATCATCAAATCAAGCTTTATTGATGTAGCACTTTCAGACATGAATGCAACACAATGCACTTCACAGGAGAAAAACTAATTATCAATGAAAATAAAAACTGTTATAACCACATTTTCTGACATTGTCCTGACATTGTCCAATCTATCAGAATGGTAGGACATGACAGTTTGTATAAACTCCCTAGAAGGAGGAGTTGTGCCATTTCTACGGGAGTTGATATTCTTTCCATGTCCTTTGTTGCTTATTCTGACAGGGAGGACTGGAGCACTACCAGACCCTGTCCGTCAGTCTCTATAACAGCTCGCGATGTTGCTGGAAATTATCCTGAAACCCCTGCGGTTAGGGTGAATCCCGTCTTTTTAAAAAAGTGCTGGTTGCTCAAGCAGCAGATCAAAGTTGTCGCAAAAGGTGACATTCCTGACGTTGCAAAGTTTCTTCAGGTACCCGTTTAAAGCAACAAGTTGGCTGAAATGTTACAAACCCCTTCGATAGCACGGGAGTGGGCCAGAGATAATTATTCTCTTCCCTGTGCTAGCGAGGGTGTTTAAACCAATTTTGTAGTCCCCCCTCAGTTCCTCAGATCGCCTAAAGCAAAAGACGTTAAAACCTACGTGAGTGACAATGGTGTCAATATTGGAGTAGTTGGCCAGAACCGTGGGCAGGAGGGAGTTGATGTCATGGACATGGGCTCCTGGGTGACAGACACCTTGGTCTGTCCACAGACCGTAGGCAGGGCAAAATCTCTCACCATCGAGCCGTCCACAATGATGGTGGCCGTGATGGAATCCGATGGGGAATTGCTGAACTATGGTGGCAGTGGGTGAGGGGGCCACTGGGCGGCCGCCGGCTGGTGGTATACTCCCAGGATCCGCGCTGACTTCCGGGGCTGGTAGGTCCGTCTCAGGTGGGCCAAAGCTGTTTGCTAGCTTGATCGGATCTTCTCGGATAGATGAAGGGTGGCCAGACTGCCTGCCTGATCTCCTATGCCTTGAGAGTGTCCAGTCTCCCATAGGTCGCAGTGTTGAGCTTAACATCTGTCCGTTGGATTGAGACAGATCAACGCCGCCCGACTCATTTATAGCTTTGCTATAGGAGGCATTAATAACTGGGATTCGGTTTGCCTGGGCTACAGCAAGTTCGGTGTACTTAGAAAGCGGGTTATCATTTTCTTGTAGCCGAGCGAGCAGCCAGAAGATCTCTTCCCAAAGCTGCTTGAACGTGGTGCATTTAGGGTTGACAAATCTCTGTCCATTTTTCAATTCCACCTTATCTTCATCTTGTGATTGTGTGAATCATTATCTCACACCTAAAGCATTTGTGCCCAACCGTGGATAAAAACACCAGTGTGCTAGCACTGCTAGCATTAGCCTGCTCCTTTTTCTTGACGGCTAGCAGCTAACTGCTACTTCACAGGAATCTGGAACACAACTGGTGTTCCCAGCCGTAAAGGCTAACCGCGTCGCGGAATCCGTAGCAATAAAAAGTTTAGTTATGATTAAAAGCAATTAAATGAAAACGATTTCATAAAAACATCGAACTGAGTGTAGACAGTAGAATATTCTGTTGCGTTTAATTCCACTTTCTATCATGCTCTATCACTCCATCTGTCTCTCCCTCTCAATTACATAAAGTAAACCACAGTATCAGATAACACCATTGAACAGTCGCTTAAGTATATCAGTGGTTGCCAAACGGAAATGAAACACTTCAGATAGAGTTACTGTATGTTCAGTGTTCAAATGGGTATGAAACAATACTCTTCTGTTATAATTTAACATCTACACACATAGTTTGTTCTACATCCTGATTCTAAGGCCTACTCCTATTAGCTCAACCTGACTATAGTTTGCACTATTTGTGTGAGTGTGTGTGTGTGTGTGTGTGTGTGTGTGTGTATTTAAGGGCTGTAATGGTGGAAGAAAACAAGTATGATGCAAAAACTAGTGAACTATTTATATACACAAAGAATACATGTAAGTAGGAGCAGGAGCAGATCAGGTAGGATCAGTTTACAAAAAATCAGAGTGCATAACTGCAACGCGTTTAGACTATAAACGTCTTCTTCAAGCAGTGCTGAGAACGGAAGCTGACGTGACGAGCTCTGTGATGATGATGACCACTGAATAATGGGTTGAATAATAATATCAAATGAGTCATTCCGAGGTCCCATATTTCCCTACAGTACATTGGCCTGCTCTCCGACACAAATCCACCTTCATCTGACAGATGTCTCCTCCTATCACATCAATGGATATTTTCCTACAGTCCTCACACACTCTGTTGGGAAATAATTTTATACTCACTATTCGCTGTAGATGAAGATTCTCTTGATCCTTCTTGATCTCTCCATTCATTTTATCAAAATCAAAGCTTTACAGAGACAATTTGACTCTGGCTGTTTGTTTAAAGTAACTGTCCAGTGTTTCCAGATTTCTATGAACTATGACCTATAATCATAATATGAGTGAAATAAGAATTATTTTTTGGAAGGAAAACTAAGTATGTCAAAAAGCAACAACAGAATGGTTTGGGTGTATACTGGTCATAAATATTCATGCAAGTAGACCACTAATTGGCCGGCTCATCCTCTTAAGGAGGATGAAAACATCCACTATGAGGAAATAGCAATCATTTTTTTTAACTGTCTG
Organism: Thymallus thymallus; assembly: GCA_023634145.1. Lineage (NCBI taxonomy): Eukaryota > Metazoa > Chordata > Actinopteri > Salmoniformes > Salmonidae > Thymallus > Thymallus thymallus. The sequence continues at coordinate 19,107,208 of CM042399.1, forward strand.
TTTGAGGTTGGGGTTTTTCTCCAATTTATGCTTTGTCCACAAATACGAGTATAGGATGAGTCAACAACATTATCTGAGCCTCCAGCGAAGGTCCGCCGCCCTGAGCCTCCAGCGAAGGTCCGCAGCCCTGAGCCCCCAGCGAAGGTCAGCGCCCCTAAACCTCCTGCGAAGGTCAGCGCCCCTAAACCTCCTGCGAAGGTCAGCGCCCCTAAACCTCCTGCGAAGGTCAGCGCCCCTAAACCTCCTGCGAAGGTCAGCGCCCCTAAACCTCCTGCGAAGGTCAGCGCCCCTAAACCTCCTGCGAAGGTCAGCACCCCTAAACCTCCTGCGAAGGTCAGCGCCCCTAAACCTCCTGCGAAGGTCAGCGCCCCTAAACCTCCTGCGAAGGTCAGCGCCCCTAAACCTCCTGCGAAGGTCAGCGCCCCTGAACCTCCAGCGAAGGTGCCAGAGCAGTCCGCTCCACCGGTACCCATTCCGGGTTCAGCCGTCTGCTCCGCCTCAGTGCCAGAGCAGTCCACTCCACCGGTGCCCAATCCGGGTCCAGCCGCCTGCTCCGCCTCAGTGCCAGAGCAGTCCGCTCCACCGGTACCCAATCCGGGTCCAGCCGTCTGCTCCGCCTCAGTGCCAGAGCAGTCCGCTCCGCCGGTACCCAATCCGGGTCCAGCCGCCTGCTCCGCCTCAGTGCCAGAGCAGTCCGCTCCACCGGTACCCAGTCCGGGTCCAGCCGCCTGCTCCGCCTCAGTGCCAGAGCAGTCCGCTCCACCGGTACCCAGTCCGGGTCCAGCCGCCTGCTCCGCCTCAGTGCCAGAGCAGTCCGCTCCACCGGTACCCAATCCGGGTCCAGCCGTATGCTCCGCATCAGAGCCTGAGCAGTCCGCCCCACCGGTGCCCAGTCCGGGCCCGGCTGTTTTCCCAGCTCCATGGCCGGAGCCGGTGGCCCCACCGGTGCCCAGTCCGGGCCCGGTTGTTTTCCCCGCTCCATGGCCGGAGCCGTTTACCCCACCGGTGCCCAGTCCGGGCCCGGTTGTTTTCCCCGCTCCATGGCCGGAGCCGTTTGCCCCACCGGTGCCCAGTCCGGGCCCGGTTGTTTACCCCGCTCCATGGCCGGAGCCGTTTGCCCCACCGGTGCCCAGTCCGGGCCCGGTAAAATCTCCCGCTCCTTGGCCGGAGCCGTTTGCCCCACCGGTACCCAGCCCGGGACCGGTGATAAGAAAAGGGCATGGGACAAAACTGTCCAACTCACCGGAGCCAGAGCCGCCCCCGAGGGACTAGTCTTCCCTCCCATTAACCCCCCCTGTTTTGTGTGTTTGTTTTTTTTTTTTTTTTGGCGTCCGGGAGTCCGCGCCTTGGGGGGGGGGTACTGTCAGGCTCTGGCCATAGAGAAGCCTATTTGCTTCTCTATGTAGCTATGGTCAGAGTCTGACAGTGTCTTTCTTTTCTGTTTCTGTGTCGGGTTGGGGTGGATCCCTAATTAGAGGCAGCTGCACCGCATGGTCTCTAATTAGGGATTCCATATATGTTGAGTCTGTCCCTCACTCGGGTGTGGGTTGTTATCGATGTATGTCGCAGTCACGGTGAAGTAAGTGTGTTCGTTACGTCCGTTCATTTAGTGTGTTTTTGTGAACGTGACGTTCGGTAGTCTGTTGAGGGTTTGTGTTATTTTTAGTTCGTCATTTTTGGTCTCTTATACATAGTAAATCTATTTTAATATACATAGTATATATATATGATTAAAGAAATGTCGAACTACTATCCCTGCGCTGCGTCTTGGTCTCTCCACATCCCATGCCGTGACATTGTGTAACTCTTTCCAGTCAAGTATGTATTTTTCTTCTGTGAAGCTGACATATAATCACACTGAGAATGATATGCTTTGTTTCGAATGGACTTGTGCTCAACTCTCTGAAGCAATGAAAAAGTTTCTGCTTTCGTAATATTGGATTAGATGGCAGTCTTAAATCAGAGCCTTATTTTAAGTTATTTAAAGAAACTAAGGTATCTAATCAGTGAATAGGGCTGTTGTAAATTGCGTAATCGAATCTAACTCTAACGTTGTTCTTTAGACAGTTGTTTTGAACATGAAAAAAAACAGAAGCATATTTTTAGAACTGTTGAAGAGTATTTGGTTGGCTACAGATGTGCCTTTCTGAATCATGTTATGATGTTAAAAGAAGGGGGAACAGGACTGTTTGTGCAACCCTCTGGAGACGGGAGATAGGAGAGCGGAGAGATAAGACACGTATGAAAGTAGGGGACAAGGCAAGGCAAGGGAAAGGAGAGAGGAGATGAGGAGAGGGATGACCTTGGTCCAGAAGACAACAGCATCCTGTTGAGGAAGGGAAGGCCGAAAAGAAAAAGGGGAAGGGTGTACCTAGGGAGGGAGGGTATAATTTGGCCCTGTTGAGGGGGTGAGGCAAGGTGGGTGAGGGTTTGGCATCTCTCTCTCAGCCAGTGTCTCTACTCCCTTTTTCTCTATATATCTTATCCTTTCCTCTCGTTCCTCCCCCTCTCTCTGGGTCTGAGACAGAGACTGAGACTGAGCCACAGACAGAGCAGAACGGCAGTCTTCATTAGAGCAGTAGCAGATGAGGAACTGTCCACTCAGCACATTTCTCCAGCCATGAGACATGAACACTGTGATCTACACTCCCCAGCCAGACAGCGCACAGCACAGCACAGCACAGCCCAGCACCGCTCCCTGGCCTAAATCACAGCACACACCATGTCCTGAGCTCACCAGCAGACAGACCCATATGGTGGCAGAGATGGAGAGAGGGAGTAGGAGGAGGGACGGGAGGAAAGTAAGTCAAGGGAGAGATTGTACTGAGGGTGAACACTGCACTGAGGAAGCTTCATAGTGAGGGAGAAACGTGAGATATGAAGAATAGTTTATCATGCAGATAAACTTGAGTTAGAATATGGATTGTCTCATTCTGTACCTGGATGAGATAATGCAATGTGTTTTACAATGTAGGTGTCTAGTTTATTCCTCCTCTCTGAGTCCATGAGATTCAGGCCAGTTTAAAGTAAATAGTGAACAACTCTGAGTTTTTGTTTGTATACTCCCTCCCCGCATTTTACAGATAATATTGGGAAAAAAGAAGAAACCCGCACACTGCTCTTAATAATATCACTGCTCTTTAATTAGCTTTATGTATCGGCCTCAAGGCCTTCGTCAGAACTCTGAGCAGTGATACTATCAAGAGCAGTGATACTATCAAGAGCAGTGATACTATCAAGAGCAGTGATACTACAAGAGCAGTGATACTATCAAGAGCAGTGATACTATCAAGAGCAGTGATACTACAAGAACAGTGATACTATCAGGAGCAGTGATACTATCAAGAGCAGTGATACTATCAAGAGCAGTGATACTATAAAGAGCAGTGTGCAAGTTTCTTCTTTTTTCTCATATTATTCAGCTGTTACCGTGCGTCTGCAACAAAGATAGGTCAGATGTGCAAGTGCCTTTTGAATTACAGGTCAATATCAAGGAAAGAGACTGACAATTATTTGTGTATTTTTGGCCTTTCTCTTGATTGTGTCTGTAGTGTACTGTCCCTGTGCATGTTTAGTCCACCACCCGTTGTGTGTGTTTTCCTCCTACAGGGTGGTGTGGGACTCCAGCTGGGATCTGACCCTTGCTGCCCTCAGGTTCACCCACCCCATCTTTCACAACACACACACACCCTCTTAGGACGGGTGGTGAAGAATTTGTGTGTATGTGTGTATGTAAGTGTGTCACATCTGGGTGATGCTCAGTATCCATTTGGTTCCAGAATGCTCTCTAGTCTTCACAGTAGTAATCTTTATCTCTCTCAAGCGACCGCCCCTCATCAGCCATTGAAGACATTGAAGACTTAGCCTTTTGTCTCGCCATTGTATTGGATTTCCATGAGTAAATGCATTGTATATTTTGGTCTATGGACCATAGTGTTGTTTTATACAATAGGATGTTGTGTAGCCGTGCTGAAGAAGTTGTGTGGCTGCTATCCCCTAATCTCAGAGATCATAATGGTAGTGACATCATCGCCAGCTGTCACAGTGTCTGAACTCCTCCCCCCAGCGGCAGACAGCATCTCTCTCCACCAATCAGAGCCTTACCTCGGCAGGGCTACACTCCATTAGCTCCCAGGGCCACAGAGGAAGCAGAGGAAGCAGGCCGTAATATAATTGAGGGATTCATACCTGGCCCTCACAGCTGGTATCTCAATGACCAGGGCACCACTTCATTTCCCAAATACAGAGGAAAGAATGAGCACTGGGCTTTCTTAAATAACAACCCCCTTTGCTCAATCCCCTTCGGATTGGGAAGGAAAGACGTTTTGGAAGAGTATGAACTTGTCTATTTTCAAAGGTTTTCTTCAACAGACCCAATATGAGCTCTTCACGTATTCAAGCTCCTCTTTGATGGGCTTATCGTAACGGAACCATGTTTTACACAATTAATACTTCAGATTAGAGTCTATTTGTTAACTCACAGTTCATTTTGTACACTCTGTGACAATGAGTTGGGTGCAGATTGGTTTGCATTGGGTCATGATTGTGTGGCCGTCCTCTCTTGCTGTGGCACTGAGTGGGTGATAATGAGGTGTCAATCATTTTCTAGCATTTGTATGTCGGATTATTAAAGAAACATAACATTTATAACAAAGCCGTGAGTGTGTGACTGAGTGTGTGTGTGAGTGTGTGGCACCTCTGAATAGCTTTCCCTCTCCTTTGCAAGTACTTACGGTACAAGCAACCTCACATAGCTCTCTCAAGTGGGCCTCTGCAATAAAATGCACCTCATGTTTATAGCACCTGTCCAGAGAAAGGAGAGTGTGTGTGTGTGTGTGTGTGTGTGTGTGTGTGTGTGTGTGTGTGTGTGTGTGTGTGTGTGTGTGTGTGTGTGTGTGTGTGTGTGTGTGTGTGTGTGTGTGTGTGTGTGTGGACATGTTTAACTATTCTTGTGGGGAACAGAAGTCCCCACAAGAATATTAAACAACATTTTGTGGGTCCCCACAAGGTCAAATGATATTTCTAGTGGGTTTAGGGTTAAGGTTAGAATTAGTGTTAGGGTTAGAATTAGGGTTAGTTTTAGGGTTAGGAGCTAGGGTTAGGTTTAGGGTATTGTTAAGGTTAGGTTTTTGGGTTAAGGTTATGGTTAGGGTAAGAGTACGGGTTAGGGTTAGGTTTAGGGTTAGGGAAAATAGGATTTTGAATGGGACTGAATGTTGTGTCTCCACAAGGTTAGTTATACAAGACTGTGTGGATGTGTTTAACTATTGCGTGTGTGTCTGTGTGTAGCTCTGTGGGTGTGTTTAGTGCTATGTTTTAACTCTTTATCTGTCCTGAATCTGATCCTAACCTGACTACCTCCGGGGGGCCACGGATGTAATCAGCATGCAGGTCTCATGCTCTGTTCTCTACATCACACCAGAGAGGTCAGGATGAGCAATCTCAACTCACACAGTCCCTGTCCGGATACTTTTAACGTGCATCCTTCCGCCTTGCCTTCCTTGAGGAAATCACTGATCTGTTTGTGTTTGGATAAGGAAAGGCAATGTATCCAACCGTTTGCCATGACCAATCAAATCCTTCTGTTGAGTGATTACTTTGAGGAAGGAAGGAGGGAAGGAAGAATCCAAACTTGGCCCTAGCCTGTCTGGTGACAATGGTAACATCACACACACACACACACACACACACACACACACACACACACACACACACACACACACACACACACACACACACACACACACACACACACACACACACACACACACACACACACACCACAAAGTCAGAGAACAGGGGAACAGCATTGTCTTACATCAGTCTAGGGAGAGGAATATGTAAACATACTGCTGTTGAGGGCTGTGATACTTTAGTCTTTCTCTAGGGATGGTATTAGTCTTGGTTTCATAGTATTATCCCCCTAAGTGTTTCTGTCTTTTTACTGCACTCATTGGAGCTCTTAATCCATCCCTGGTCATTACCAGTCTATAGCAGATGAACTCTTATGAAGCCTCTGGGTATTTATTTGGCCAGGCAAGAACAGGGAACACACACTATCACTCCATACAAGACACTGCTCATAATGTTATTATGAAGTGCCTTTGGTTGCTTTTATAAATCTTTCTAATGGGCTTGTCTGATCCTTAGTAACCCAATGTCCTGATGTCCAGTAGTGTGGATTACAATGGAAGCTCATTAAGACAGAGCTCAGAGGACAAAGTGTCTAGATATTATATCACATCACAGACAATGCATCAAGGCCCTGTTAAAGTACTCAGGGCCGCCGCCACTTATTAACACTGAAGAGAAAGACTGGAGATGGAGCATGTTAGGGCTTAGTGCTGCTGTACAATGGATGGAGTGAGATACAGTCTGTCTACGCTACCCTTCTCTGATCTCACCTTAGGCGGGGGCGCAGAATTATATATTTTTATATTTTTTTTACATATAGCTATATTGGTCCACTAAAACAGCACTAGTAAAGGCCCAGTGCACTAGGTTTGTGAATTGTACTTTTTTAAATTCTGATTTTTCAGGGGGTGCAGCGGCACCTTCAGCATCCTTACTTCCCGCGGCTATGTAACCAAATATATCTCCTCCCCCTCATCTTTCTATTGCCTTCAACTGTTCACCTTTTCCCTCTCTACCTTTTACATCATCACCCTTTTGCCCTTTACCTCACCTCTCCACACCCTCCCACGCTTTCATCAGTGCTATCCATCTCTCACCTCATCCCTCACTCCAGTTCATGTGTTAGAGGTGTAAATGTTCATTCTTATAGAAGACGGGTGCACAGCTCCTTGCCCTTTAGGAATTACAAAACAGTGCACTCCCCAGCCAATCAGTAACATCATTGATAAACGAACTGCCAGGGAGAAACAATGACTGTAGAATCTGGGTTGAAATAGAGTAAGGCCATGGCTTGAAAGTGTAGGCTGTAGTACATGTAGGTTGCACAGTGCATAACCACAGTAGTCTAATATTACACAGTGAGATATTAGACTCAATTCTCACCTGGAGCATTTCATTGGAAGCTGATATGGGCCATTTCATCGCTTTAATGAAGAGCTCTGGTGCTTAACGTAATTGTGCCCAGCTTTCGTCAGTTCACCGAGCACTACGCTGATCATCACTAGCACTTTACAAGGTTTAAATCAGCGGATATATGTATTTTTTATGACACAATTAACATTTGGCCGCTATGGCGTCAGATGCCATCAACTTCCCATCTCCACCAAAGCTGGAGCATCTGAAGTAACCAAAGCATCTCAACTTGGAGCACAGTGAGATTTGTGAGGTTGTAACACTCCAACGTTTATATCTGTATTAAGGTGTATGGTAATGGTCGTAATTCCATTCAATACCATATCTTTATTCAGAACACCACATACAGCACATTACAAAGCCTCAGAATGTTTAATCCAGCGGTCTATCTGTCTTGTTGTCACCATGGGAACAGATGGACTCACGTTGCTCTAAGTCAGTGCTGTTAAATTCTGGTCCTGGAGAGCCGAAACACTTCTGCTTTTTTCGTTTCTAGCTGGTAGGTAATTTGACTCACCTCATCTGAATTACTCCCTCATTAGAAGGAGAGGATGAAAACCACAAGTGTTTCAGCCCTCCAGGAAAGCTCTGCTCTAGGTTTTACATTTCTGTCCCAGTCAGCTAAAAATACGCGGTCCCACATTTAGGAGGGAGGTAGTGGTCAAATTCTCTGAGGTAGGCCTAACTACACTGAGCAGTGCTTAATCCTCACACTGAGCCAGTGGAACATTAAGGAAGATACTCATTGGTGTTGCTAATGCTTGACTTTTCAAAGATCAAGTTTTTTATTTTGCATTATTTTATTTATTGTCACATACAGTGAATAGGTGCAGTGAAATAGGTTGTTTTAGCCGTTGTAGTACAGCGCCCCTGCAGCAAATTAGGGTTAAGCGCTTTGCTCACCTTGTCGGCTCAGCTATTCAATCCAGCAACCTTTCAGTTACAGGCCCAACACTCAAACCACTAGGCTACCTGCCGAACTAATAAGTTCTCTCACTAACTTACTCCTGACTTGCCCTCACTGTTCAACTTGATGTTTATGATATTGGTGCCATGCTTTTGTTCTCACATTTCAAACTATTTTCATCAATTGTGTAGTTGTTCACTGTAAAGCTATGTTACAAATTAAACCAAATGTACTGTATAGCCCTTGATTGAGACCACTGTGATCTATTTAATTAAAGTGCTTTGTATTTTGCACTTGATTTGCATTTTAGATGTGTTAGGACATAAACAATGAGGCTTGAGCTGAAGAGTCTTCATCATTACTAAATACTCTTTCCCATTTTATCTCATTCCCTCACTCTCTCTCTCTCTCTTTCTCTCTCATTCCCCTCACTCTCTCGCTCTCTCTTTCTCTCTCTCTCCTTCTCTCTCTCTCTCTCTCTATCCTCCCTTTCCCGCTCTCTCCCTTTCTCTCTCTCTGTGTAGAATCCTGTGGGAACTGATATAATGGGTTTTTAATGCGGATTGGGTTTGATCTCTAGCATAATGCCACTGCAGAATGGAGCCATTGTGACAAGGCAAGGAGCAGAGATCCAAGACCTTCTCAGTGCAGACAATAATCTGATCTTAGATCAGAGGCTGTCTGTGTGTCAGTTTGCTCTCTGAGTGTTGATATGTTCGTGGTTATTATGCTGCCAAGCTACATGGCCTTTGCCTTTCAAACAGTGGGGCTGGCTGGAGGTTGACTGGCGTGACGGATGAGCATGCCAGCCATTGTTTATCATTCCAGTCTCCCGCTTCTTCCTTCAGTTAGTCTGCCAGACACTGAAGACATAAGAAAATACCATTGCCTTGCCCCATGCATGAACCCATGAATACATTTTTTTAGGAACTTTTTGGATAGCTAATAAAAATTGTTCCTTGATCTCTGTATCAGTCAATGTTTACAGACATTAGTAATTGGAATACATTTTGGTACACTTTTTAAAAATGTATGGTAAACTATTTCCTGTCTACCAGAAGGTTGTGGCATGGTTGAACACAGTTCCTAACTACTGCCTTGTTATTACAATAGTTTACTTCCTTCTAAAATGAGTCTCGCTGGCATTTCTTAAATAGAAGCTCCTCTGCGACAACTGACTTTTGGTAAATGAGGAAATTCATGTGACAGATTCATTTTCGTGGTTCCCCTCTGGGGCCTGTTGTCAGTTGGTTGTATCTCACACACAGAGATAGTGCCTCAGTTCAAACTCATATTCTGGTACGGGTGGGTGCTCCATATACTTTAATTCATCTGGAGTTTAACACATGTAAAAGTCTGTAAATTAGGTCAGGACTGTATGTTCCTCAGCTCTTTCAGTGGTAGTCTCTTGGTACAGGTTAGAACAACTTCAATAATTAATGGATGTGTGAATAATTTTTTATAAAAGGACCATTAGAACTCTGAATCAAATGACCTCATCTGACCATCTCTTGTCTTTGCCTTAATAAGGGCAGAATTCCAGTCAGAAGTCAGATATGTTCCATTCAGAGGAGGCTGCTTAATATAATGCCACTCATTCCGCTCCAGCCATTACCACAAGCCCGTTCTCCCCAATTAAGGTGCCACCAACCTCCTGGTGTTCCATTGTAGGGCTGGCTGGTTATCTCCTCTCAGGCTGGGTTTCAAATGACACCCTATATACCCCACATAGCCAGTGCACTACTGGTCAATTTACTTTACCTAATTTAATTAATTTGACAGGGACCTTCACATTAATCAAGATTCATTTCCATGGTTGCATTTCAAATAAGCTCATACATGGCAGAGAGGGTTCACTGTAGCTTTGTCTTGGCAAGCAACACATATTGTAAGAGACAAGCAGACACCGACCAACAACAGCCTATGCATACGTGGTCAAATGTAGTGCTCTATGTGGGGTATATAGGGCGTCATTTGAGATCTCTTCTCTCAGTCTTATTGCTCCAGGTCATCGGCTCCTGTAGAAGAGGGCTCCCAAGTGGTGCAGCAGTCTAAGGCACTGCATCTCAGTGCAAGAGGCGTCGCTACAGTCCCTGGTTTGAATCCAGGCTGTGTCACATCTGGCTGTGATTGGGAGTCCTATAGGCCTGGGCACAGTTTGGCTGGGGTAGGCCGTCATTGTAATTGAAAATTTGTTCTTAACTGACTTGCCTAGTTAATTTAAAAAAGAGGAAGAACTAATGACAGCGGGTCCTTTGTTTTGCTACTGCAAGACAGGCTTGACATTTAACAGAGGCAGTGGGTTAGCTGGCCCAGTCCTGGGTACGGTATAGCCTGGTTTAAGATCTGTTTGTGCTTTAGCCAACTCATCCATCATGTTAGTTGTCATGCCAAAGCCAAACATGTATGGCATGGCAACAAATGACAAAGGAGTTGTAAAAAGCACCTGCGGATATGAACCAGGATAACTAGAGTACAGTAGGCTACACACATGCAGATATGAACCAGGATAACTAGAGTACAGTAGGCTACACACATGCAGATATGAACCAGGATAACTAGAGTACAGTAGGCTACACACATGCAGATATTAACCAGGATAACTAGAGTACAGTAGGCTACACACATGCAGATATGAACCAGGATAACTAGAGTACAGTAGGCTACACACAGTGAAAGACAAGGAGCAGTATCTGTAGATGGTCTCCAATAGCACTACTATAGGATGCTGCTGCCTAGGCACCAGTACATTTCTCTGGAAAGTAGCATGTCACTATGATGCATGTGTCTTGTCAAACATTGACCAATAAAGAAAGCCTGCTCTCCTGCTCTGTTTGTGTTTTAAAGCTCTGGGGTATCTTAGTATAAATCTAGAATAAAAATACTATGTTGATTTTAGTCTATAAAATGTCCCCAGGGGCCTAAATAGTGAGCCCCATCTGGAGTGTATTGGGTTTGGTATTCTTGTATTTGACAGGAATAGCCATCCCTGTTTAGTCTGCTAGGTTGGTTGGTGTATTCTGGTCCAGGTGGACAGGAAGTTCTAAGTGGGATGTATCTTTTTATTTGGGACAGTGCCCACACCAGCGCCCACACCCGCGTACTCTCTCTCTCTCTCTCTCTCTCTCTCTCTCTCTCTCTCTCTCTCTCTCTCTAATTCATTCATTCACTCACTCAATCTCTTTCACCCTTCCTTTCCACCCTCTTTCTTCACTCTTTCCCTTTCTCTTTCCACCCTCTGGTTTCTGTTCTTTCTCTCCCTCTCTCTCTCTCGCTCCCTCAGTTCCTCCCCCTCCTCCCTGCCCTACTCAGCCAGTGACACAGAGCAATGGGAGCAGTATGCCTGGGTTCCTCTGGCTATATTTAGCAGTGAGCAGATGCAGTGCTTTTGAGCGTAACACTGTCTTTTCCTGCCTCAGTGTGTGTGTGTTTGTGTTATTTTGTGTCTCCTCTTACATCGCTCTCTCTGACTCAGCAGCACAGCGTTGGCAAACTGGGTCAGGTCTGCCCTCCATGCCCTCGCTGCCCAATGTTCCCAAGTAGAATCCACCTATTTCCCTCTATTATGCTCATCTTGGCCAGAGTGCCCATATCTAAGTTTGCAGAGTTTGTAGTTCCTTTCTGTTTTTCTGTCTTGTCCACAGAGTTCTGGCCCGTGAATAGCAGTAGGTATAGAGGTGGTAGTTGGTGATATGGGGGATTCATGTTCAAAAGAAAAATGGGTGCTCCAGGGAGGCCTGGCTCCTTGGGTACCCCAGGTAGGGAGGGGTTAGAACGGACAGAGATGAAGGCTGTCGTGGTTGGGGTGTGGCTTGCGGTATACTGGGATAATTAGCCTCAGAGTAGACAGATTGAACCCACCCAGTCTCATAACACCAGACAGAGGACTAATGACTGTAGAGGTGATGATAACAGACCACAACAAATGACAAAGGACAACAATGACTGACCTAAACCAATAAATAAATCCAGTTAATTCCCTCAGCAAATAGTAGGGTCTCAGGCTAACGGCTAACAGCTCAATGTCCGGTCTACAAAACTGTTCCTTAAGAGTAATATGGCTTCGATTACACCATCTGTTGTTAACTAATAAAGCCAGGCCCCCTCCCTTACTCTTACCGGAAGAAACGCTATCCCTGTCCACTCTGATGGTCCGGAAACCATCTCTATGGGGATGTTCTCTATGGGGATGTTATCATTCAGCCAGGTATCAGTAAAAGACAATAGGCTCGCTTCCCGGTATTCTTTTTGTCCATGAACCAGACCCTGAAAGTTGTCCATCTTGTTATGCAGTGATCTCACGTTGCCCATAATGATAGACGGTGTAGCCGGCTTGTACTTCTTCAGCTTTGCCTTACACTTCAATCCCGCCCTGCGTCCACGTCGTCGCCTTTTCAACTCGTCCGGAATAACAAACTTTTCCCTGGGATGCAGCAGCGCTGCGTGTGCTAAATCCAGGAGCGTGGTCTTGAGTGGTTTTGAGCAAACATACATTTTTTATTTTACTCAACAAGCTTTTTCAAAAGTGCACCTCACACACAGAAACAATCTTGAACAAACTAAAATCTAGTGTTAAACAAACTAGAAGTCATATTGCAGCTGGTTTCATTGATATTTTAAGTTGAATCAACAATTCTATTTTTAAGTCCACAACTCACAAAATAACGCTGATGAAGCAATTTGTTAGGTTGGCTTTTTTACAGTATCCGTGCTGTAGTTTGGTATCCTGTTTCCTTACGCCAAACACAGTTTTGGAATCAGTTCAGTTTAATATTGATTCCTTTGGATAAAGTATTTTTTGTTCATTTGTTTAGTCCCTTCTGAAAGGAATTTGGACTATTGTTATTGACTTTTACCACTGTTTCCACCTCTACTGCTTACACCTTCAGGCCTACTCCATTTTGTTAATATAAACCACAGTTTTATATTAGAGGTGATAAGTTTGTGTGAGTTTGTGTGTGTGTACTGTATGCATGTGCGTGTGCACACGTGAGTGTGTGTGTGTGTGTGTGTGTGTGTGAGAGAGAGGTGAGTGTGTTTGTGTGTGTGTGCAGCTGTCTCCGTCATGACAAAGAGCTCAGACAGGGTGGCCTCCATTATGTTGTGGAAGCCTCCTGGTTGAGGCCGCTCGCCAGGCCTTGTGAAACCATCTCGCCCGCACCATAAACCCTGGTTCATTACTACAGGTGGTGCTTGATTAGTACCACACTAGACGCTACCATCTTTTTGTCTGTTGTGTGCGAGTGTGTGTTTGTGTGTGTGTGCATTGCCAACCCCCATCCCTCTCTCCCTCTCTCTCTGGTCCTGTACTAAGAGTGTTCATGGCCGTCTGGCTGTCGTTTAACACGGAGCGTTGTGCCAAAGACTTCCTCCTGAGAGACAAGGAGACACACAGCCAAGCCTGGCACTGAGGACTGCCTAACTAACTAACTAACTAAAACTGCCCACGAGGCCCATTGGGCTCTGAGTGACCACTCCACTGCTTGGAATCACACTCTCCTCACACTCTCCCACCACCTACTGTACAGTACCTATCACCCACACACATCTCAACGGGGTCTAAAGGTTAATTATATTAATATAATAATAAAAATACTCTTCTCACACACTACCATGTTTAGAACTAGGAAAGGAAAGGAGGATAATTGGCTACTTCAGACTTTTATTAATAGATGCACATTTTAATTTGTTTACTTGTTTCTGGTCGTGTTTGTTTTGCCAGGTTTATCTCAGGTGAATTACACATGGTTGTGTTAACAGTAATTACCCAGTACTGTGTTTCCCAGCAGCTACAGTAGAACGTTCCCAGGCCAGTCCTCTGACTCTGACTCTGTGTGATGTCTGATGTGTGTTTCACAGCTGTAATTTAGGGATCATATTTAAGTACAGTGTTAATCCTCACCTGTCTGTCTGTCTGTCTGTCTGTCTGTTAATGTGTGGTCCCCACTGTAACTCGCCCTGCTCTGGGAAATATTTTGCTTTTTGTTACATTCAATAAGACCTAGCAAATAGACCCGGCTGTAGTGGAGTGGGTCGGGAGCTTCAAGTTCCTCTGTGTCCACATCACTAGATAGATAGATGGATAGATAGATAGGTACTTTATTTATCCCTGAGGGGAAATTTCTTTGTCAAGCAGCTACGAAAAAAACACAGGGCAGGTGCAAAATGCCAGAACGAAAATACACAAAATACACGATACATGATACATAGAGCGGCAGTATGAAAAAGTATAAAAATACAAGAAGTCTGGAATGCAAAAAAGCTATAAAAAGACATTGCATAGTATGGTTGGATGGCTGAATATGTACACTATACATTGGTGGATGGTGCATGGTTAACTATACTATACAGGTCGATGGCAGAGAAATACTTAAATAGCTAAAAGTGCGTATGATATAAGTGAGGATAGTTTACTTAATATATAAGTGAATAGTTTATTAATATACAGACTGGTTAAATGAACAGGTAAGTGAATATTTGCATGGTTACATAAACTGTACAGGTAAATGACAGGAAGAGATACTTAAATAGCTAAATGTGTGTATGATATAATTTAGGGTAATGATAGTAATTCCCTTAAAATAATAGTAATTCCCTTAAAATACAGGAAAGGGAGCAGGACCGTTCCCTGGGGGGCCCCTGTGTTGCTCACTGCACGTTCAAAAAACATAACCCTCACAGTGCAACCTGCATTGTCCAGGTGAGAGTAGACCCTGATGTTGTGCTGATATGCGAACTGCAGGGGGTCCAGTGATGTACACACCAGGGGTCTGAGGTGAGCGAGGACTAACCTTTCCAGGGTCTTCATGATGTGGGATGTTAGCGCTACAGGTCTGAAGTCATTCAGGACAGTGGGGTGCGCCTTCTTGGGCACTGGGACGAGGCAGGATGTTTTCCACAGCACAGGGACCCTTTCTAGGCTCAGGCTAAGGTTGAAGCTTCGCTAGAATATTCCAAACAGTTGGTCAGCACAGACCCTAAGCACCCTCGGGCTGATGCCATCAGGGCCCACCGCTTTCCACTGATGTAGTCTCTCCAGCTCTCTCTTCACTTGGTTGGTGGTGAAAGCCAGCCCAGGTAGGGAGGTGGGGGGAAGATGTTGAGATGTTGAGGGTGTTGAGGATCAGTCCAGAGGGAGCAGGGGCGGAGGTGGGGTCGCTGATTGTCTCAACAGAGGTGTTGTGAGCAAAGTGGGGGTGGGACATCTGTGAGGGTGTGTGGCCTGGGAAGCTGGAGGGAAGGTGGACAGGGCCAGTATCGAACCTGTTAATTGGTTCAGCTCATTGGCTCTGTCCTGGGTCCCCTCCGTCTGCCCACTGTTTGACTTTTTGAAGCCAGTGATATTTCTCATATCCTTCCACACCTCTCTCACCTGGCTCTGCCTCAGCTGGTCCTCCATCTTCTCCTTATACCCTCTCTTCCCCTCAGCAATCCGCAACTTCAGCTCCCTCTGGACGCATTTCAATTTGTCCTTGTCCCCCTCCTTGAAGGCCCTCTTCTTCTCATTCAGCAGGGCCTTCAGGTCGCTGGTGACCCAGGGTTTATTATTTGGAAAACAGCATACCTTCCTGGTGGGTACAGTGTTGTCTACACAAAAATGGATATAGTCCGTTATGCAGTCAGTAAGTCCATCCCATGAGCCTCACAGTGCACATCACAGTCTGTTGTTTCAAAGCAGTCCTGAAGGGCCTCATTCGCCTCCGGGGACCATTTCCTAATGGTCCTAGTGGTCGCGGGCTGCTGTTGGACCAGGTGGACAAGGTTGAGATCCAATTTACCGAGGGGAGGGAGTGCAGTGGAGTTGTATGCATCCTTCACATTAGCATATAACAAGTCCAGAGTTTTATTATTCCTGGTTGGGCACTTCACAAACTGTTTGAACGTGGGCAGCATTGAAGAGAGAGATGCGTTGTTAAAATCCCCTGAAATGGCAAAGAAAGCACTGGGATGCGCTGTCTGTCGCCTCGCGATAACAGAGTGGATGACGTCACACGCTGTGTTTGCGTCAGCGGAGGGCAGGATGTAAGCAATAACAGCAATGGCCGCTGTGAATTCCCTCAGCAAATAGTAGGGTCTCAGGCTAACGGCTAACAGCTCAATGTCCTGTCTACAAAACTGTTCCTTAAGAGTAATATGGCTTCGATTACACCATCTGTTGTTAACTAATAAAGCCAGGCCCCCTCCCTTACTCTTACCGGAAGAAACGCTATCCCTGTCCACTCTGATGGTCCGGAAACCATCTCTATGGGGATGTTCTCTATGGGGATGTTATCATTCAGCCAGGTATCAGTAAAAGACAATAGGCTCGCTTCCCGGTATTCTTTTTGTCCATGAACCAGACCCTGAAAGTTGTCCATCTTGTTATGCAGTGATCTCACGTTGCCCATAATGATAGACGGTGTAGCCGGCTTGTACTTCTTCAGCTTTGCCTTACACTTCAATCCCGCCCTGCGTCCACGTCGTCGCCTTTTCAACTCGTCCGGAATAACAAACTTTTCCCTGGGATGCAGCAGCGCTGCGTGTGCTAAATCCAGGAGCTGGGCTCTAAACACCCCAATACAGTTGTGAAGAGAGCACAACAACGCCTCTTCTCCCACAGGAGGCTGAAAATATTTGGCATGGGCCCTCAGATCCTCAAAAAGTTATACAGTTGCACCATTGAGAGCATCTTGACTGTCTGCATCACCGCTTGAAATGACAACCTCAAGGTACTACGGAGGGTAATATTTACAACCCAGTACATCACTGGGGCCGAGCTCCCTGCCATCCAGGACCTCAATACCAGGCTGTGTCAGGGGTAGACCCTAAAAATTGTCAAAGACTTCAGCCACACAAGTCACAGTCTGTTCTCTTTGCTACCACACGGAAAGTGGTACTGGAGCGCTAAGTCTGGAACCAACAGCACCCTGAACAGCTTCTACCCCAAAGCCGTAATTCTGCTGAGCAGTTAATTAAACGGCTGTTGGGACTTTCTGTTTTTCACCCCCTACCTACATGCAGTGGTGTAAAGTACTTAAGTAAAAATACTTTCAAGTACTACTTAAGTAGATTTTTTTCTGTACTTTACTTTACTATTTTTAATTTTTGCCAACTTTTACTTTTACTTCACTACATTCCTAAAGAAAATAATGTACTTTTTACTCCATACATTTTCCCTGACACCTAAAATTACTTGTTACATTTTGAATGCTTAGCAAGACAGGAAAATGTTCCAATTCATACACTTATCAAGAGAACATCCCTGGTCATCTACTGCCTCTGATCTGGCAGACTCACTAAACACACATGCTTCGTTTGTAAATTATGTCTGAGTGTTGGAGTGTGCCCCTTGCTATCCGTGAATTAAAAAAGCAAGAACGTGGTGCTGTCTGGTTAGCTTAATATAAGGAATTTGAAATGAGTTATACTTTTGATACTTAAGTACATTTTATCAATTACATTTACTTTTGATACTTAAGTGTATATATATATATATATACAGTCGTATGCAAAAGTTTGGGCACCCCTCTGAGGCTGCATAATCATTTACTCTGTCGTCACAGAAAATGATCACAGTGGCATGCCATTCATTTTCTAATATAAGCTGAGTACTGGGGTATTGTCCAGACAAAGATTTTTAGTGTAGCAATATTAAGTTGTATAAAATTAAATCAGATGTGAAAAATAGGCTATGCAAAAATTTGGGCACCCTTGTCATTCTGTTGATTTGAATACCTGTAACTACTTAGCACTGATTAATTGGAACACACAATTGGTTTGGTGAGCTCATTAAGCCTTGAACTTCATAGACAAGTGCATCCAATCATGAGAAAAGGTATTTAAGGTGGCCAATTGCAAGTTGTTGTTCTCTTGGACTCTCCTCTGAAGAGTGGCAACATGGGGGCCTCAAAACAACTCTCAAATGACCTGAAAACAAAGATTGTTCAACATTATGGTTTAGGGGAAGGCTACAAAAAGCTATCGCAGAGATGTAAGCTGTCAGTGTCCACTGTGAGGAACATAGTGAGGAAATGTAAGACCAAAAGTGGCCAAGTAAAATATCGAAGAGGCAAAGGCGAAGGATGGTGAGAACGGTCAAAAACAGCCCACAGACCACCTCCAAAGACCTACAACATCATCTTGCTGCAGATGGTGTCACTGTGCATCGTTCAACAATTCAGCGCACTTTGCACAAGGAGAAGCTGTACAGGAGAGTGATGTGGAAGAAGCCTTTTCTGCACACACGCCACAAACGCACATTTGGACAAGCCAGCTTCATTTTGGAATAAGGTGGTGTGGACTGATGAAACAAAGATTGAGTTATTGGGTCATAACAAGGGGCGTTATGCATGGCGGCAAAAGAACACAGGGTTCCAAGAAAAACAATTGCTACCCACAGTCAAATTTGGTATGGGTTCCATCATGCTGTGGGGCTGTGTGGCCAGTGCCGGTACTGGGAATCTTGTTAAAGTTGAGGGTCGCATGGATTCCACTCAATATCAGCAGATTCTTGGGAATAATGTTGAAGAATCAGTCACAAAGTTGAAGTTACGCCGGGGCTGGATATTTCAACAAGACAACGACCCAAAACACTGCTTAAAATCTACCCGGGCATTTATGCAGAGGAACAAGTACAATGTTCTGGAATGGCCATCCCAGTCCCCAGACCTGAATATCATTGAGAATCTGTGGGATGGTTTGAAGCGGGCTGTCCATGCTCATGATCATTGATGCCCCACGAGGTGAGATCTTGCATGGTGCCCCAGACCGAGGGAGATTGACCGTCATCTTGAACTTCTTCCATTTTCTAATAATTGCGGCAACAGTTGTTGCCTTCTCACCAAGCTGCTTGCCTATTGTCCTGTAGCCCATCCCAGCCTTGTGCAGGTCTACAATTTTATCCCTGATGTCCTTACACAGCTCTCTGGTCTTGGCCATTGTGGAGAGGTTGGAGTCTGTTTGATTGAGTGTGTGGACAGGTGTCTTTTATACAGGTAACGAGTTCAAACAGGTGCAGTTAATACAGGTAATGAGTGGAGAACAGGAGGGCTTCTTAAAGAAAAACTAACAGGTCTGTGAGAGCCGGAATTCTTACTGGTTGGTAGGTGATCAAATACTTATGTCATGCAATCAAATGCAAAGGAATTATTTAAAAATCATACAATGTGATTTTCTGGATTTTTGTTTTAGATTCCGTCTCTCACAGTTGAAGTGTACCTATGATAAAAATTACAGACCTCTACATGCTTTGTAAGTAGGCAAACCTGCAAAATCGGCAGTGCATCAAATACTTGTTCTCCCCACTGTATGTACTAGGCGTGTCAGAGAAAGGCCCAAAATATTGTCAAAGACTCCAGTCACCCAAGTCATAGACTGTTCTCTCTGCTACAGCACGGCAAGCGGTACTAGAGCGCCAAGTCTAGGTCCAACAGGCTCCTTTACAGCTTCTACCCCAAAGCCATAAGACTGCTGAACAATCAATCAAATGGCCACCCAGACTATTTGTGTTGACACCCATCCCTTTTGTTTTTACACTGCTGCTATTCGTTGTTTTTTATCAATGCATATTCACTTTCCCCTACCTACATGTACAAATTACCTCAACTAACCTGTACCCACGCACATTGACTCGGTACCGGTGCCCCCTGTATATAGCCTATAGTTATTTTATTGTGTTTTTTTTTTACCTTCGTTTATTTAGTAAAGATGTTTTTTAACTCTATTTTCTTAAAACGGCATTGTTGGTTAAGGGCTTGTAAGTAAGCATTTCGCGGTAAGGTCTACACCTGTTGTATTCGGCGCATGTGACAAATTTGATTTGATTTGATTTTAAATAATTGAATTAACAAAATCCTTGGTCCATCAGTTTTATTTTGACCCATAATAATGTCTGAGATTTAAGCCACAAACACGCAGTTCTGATTCTGAACTTACCAGGTTGGCCAGTGGGTGGCAGCAGTTCATGGTTATCACACAGATCACGGCTCATTCGCTGGCTGGCTGTCCGGGCCCTGGGTTGCCGTGGTAACAGCAGACTTGGCAGTGGCGGCTGGAGATACAGAGGGCAGTGTTGAGCTGGGAGACAGGAGCAGAATCCTAATCAACAGCTGAACACTGTCACACACACTTATACACACAGACTGTAGTACACGCCGAGCACAGTAACACGCACACACACACCTAATATTAAATCAGCTCTATAATCATTATTCAACAGCAGCTTTAGGAGAAGGCTGACACTCTCCTAGACTGTAATCACCTAGCGTTTAATTTCCCAGAGCATGATTGACATATGATAGTAGTGAATTAGAGTGATGACAGCTGTTGCAGAGAACAAGGCTGCCAGATGTTCAGTTCAATCCTCTGCTGTTGTTGCAGAGAACAATGCTGCCAGTTGTTCAGTTCCAATACCTCTGCTGTTGTTGCAGAGAACAAGGCTGCCAGTTGTTCAGTTCAAACCATTGCTGGTGTTGCAGAGAACAAGGCTGCCAGTTGTTCAGTTCAAACCTTTGCTGGTGTTGCAGAGAACAAGGCTGCCAGTTGTTCAGTTCAATACCTCTGCTGCTGTTGCAGGGAACAAGGCTGCCAGTTGTTCAGTTCAAACCTCTGATGTTGTTGCAGAGAACAATGCTGCCAGTTGTTCAGTTCCAATACCTCTGCTGTTGTTGCAGAGAACAAGGCTGCGAGTTGTTCAGTTCAATCCTCTGCTGTTGTTGTAGAGAACAGGGCTGCCAGTTGTTCAGTTCAAACCTCTGCTGTTGTTGCAGAGAACAAGGCTGCGAGTTGTTCAGTTCAATCCTCTGCTGTTGTTGTAGAGAACAGGGCTGCCAGTTGTTCAGTTCAAACCTCTGATGTTGTTGCAGAGAACAATACTGGCAGTTGTTCAGTTCCAGTCCTCTGCTGTTGTTGCAGGTAGTTTTGCCATATGTCATTTTTTTCTGTTCTTCTCAGAATATAGTTTTAAAAGAGAGCTGTTGTAGGACTAACTTTCTATATATATATATATATATATATACTTTTTTTCAAATTGTGTGTGTGTGTGTGTGTGTGTCAGCCCCGTCTTACTAGATGGTAGAAACCACATTGCCTTGCCAGTGCCCCTTCCCCTCCCCAGAAATAAGACAGTGGATGCATAACTTCATTCCAGGTTATGTAATGTTGACTGGAGGCATGGAATAGCTAGCATGTGTTTAATCCACTCTTATTTGGGTTAAATCTATCTCTGTGTGAGAGAGGGTGTATAGAGGCATCACGCCCCCACGCCTCTCTCGTTCATCCCCGCTCAGCCCTCCACAGTATGTCCTATTATAAGGCCCCCACGCCTCTCTCTCTCACCCCTACTCACCCCTCCACAGTGTGCCCTGTTCTAAGACTAAAATTCACTGACCTCCATTCCTACCAGCAGCCTATAGAGGACCAGGAACATCGCAGTCCTCATGAGGAATCTCTCCGATTTCACTTAGATCTCCTCCAGGCCCCAGAGGAGCAATTTTATTGTTATGAGGACCAGTATCCAGTATTTGCAGTGGTGTGCTGGGGAGCCAACATTAAAGCCGGTGATGCTTCTCGGGTAAATAAGCTGATCGGGAAGGCTAGCTCTGTCCTGGGGATGAGCCTTGACACTCTAGAGGAGGTGGATCCTGGCCAAACTGCTGGCCATCATGGACAACGTCACACACCCTCTGCATGCCATGGTTATGACGCAGAGGAGCACCTTCAGTCATAGACTGACACCACCACGGTGTGCCAGAGAGCGCTACAGGAGGTCCTTCCTGCCGGCGGCAATTTGACTAATGCCTTACCGGGGTGAAGTGCCGTCGGCAACATAGATCTGGAACTGTTGGGATGCTAGGCCCTAGTTTAACAATTACGCATCCATCCGTGAGTAACTCTGGTCCGTAATCACTCATTCACTCAGGACCTATTTATTCATGCAGGTCTGTATATACATACTCATGTACAGTTGTTATAACATATCACGTGCAATATTGCAAGTAATTCTTGGACCTGACTTACGTAGTCATTCACTCAGGAATGCATATTAGTATCCTGTCAGTTGCACCTTTTCTCATTGCTTTTAGTATATCGAATGTGCAATACGTGCAGTTATCTGTAATTAAACCCTGCGCACTAAAGACTGTATTTTAAGGCAATTACTATTATTACCCCAAATTATATCATACACACATTTAGCTATTTAAGTTTCTCTTCCTGTCATTTACCTGTACAGTTTATGTAACCATGCAAGTATTCACTTATCTGTAAATATAAATGTATATTTACCTGTACAGCTAATTTAACCAGGCAAAATATTCACTTACCTGTTCATTTGGCCAGTCTGTCTATTAAGTAAACTATTATTACCCTCGCTTATATCATATGCATTTTCCTGTGTCATTTCACATTATTACACATAACTTAATTTCTGAACGTATTTGTTTTGGTTTCTTTGTATGTATGGATTACTTGGGTTGTTACCAACATCTGCTGAAAATGTCAATAGCACCTTTGGAATTATATTTACTGAGAAAAATGGTGACGTGTTCAATATCTTGTATTTCTATACTTTTTCATACTTCCGCTCTATGTATCATGTATCGTGTATCTGTCTTTTGTGTACCTTCATTGTGGTATTTTGCACCTGCCCTGTGTTTTGTTGTAGCTGCTTGACAAAGAAATTTCCCCCTCGGGGATCAATAAAGTACCTATCTATCTATCTATCTATCTATCTATCTATCTATCTATCTATCTATCTATCTATCTATCTATCTATCTATCTATCTATCTATCTATCTATCTATCTATCTATCTATCTATCTATCTATCTATCTATCTATCTATCTATCTATCTATCTTAAATATCACACAAGCTTTAAAATGACCCAGTTTATTATTTGGCGCCATGCTGCTTTTCAATTGTTCTCATGTCATGTCTTGACATGTCTCATGTCAAGATATGTATTTTATCTACATTGGCCGTTGTAGCACCAAGGTACACCCTGGTATGTGTGTGGTTGCTGTACCTGTCTATGGAAGAGTGCACTGGTATCACTGTGTGTGTGTGTGTGTGTGTGTGTGTGTGTGTGTGTGTGTGTGTGTGTGTGTGTGTGTGTGTGTGTGTGTGTGTGTGTATGTGTGTGTGTGTGTGTGTGTGTGTGTGTGTGTGTGTGTGTGTGTGTGTGTGTCAGGGTTGGGGACAATTTGGAATTTAAGAATTTAATGAATTGAATTTGAATTGGCCACACCTCACAGGAAGCAGAAGTTCAATTGAATTTGAATTGAAGGAAGTATAATTTCATTATAAGCAATTCAAACCAATTATACTGGGAAGTGAAACATGAAAGTATAATTCATTTAAAATCAAATCAAAATGTTTTTGTCACATGCTTCGTAAACAACAGGTGTAGACTAACAGCGAGATGCTTATTTACTGGCCTTTCCCAACAAGGCAGATATACTGTATATATACACTGTATATATATTTTTTGAATACAAAAACTAATAACACCAGGAATAAATACACAATGAGTAAAGATAACTTGGCTATATACACCGGATGCCAGTAATGAGTCGATGTGCAGGGGTACAAGGTAATTGAGGAAGATATGTACATATAAGTAGGGGTAAAGTGATTAGACAACAGGATAGATAATAAACTGTAGCAACAGCATACACTAAGTACACAAAACATGAAGGACACCTTCTCTTTCCATGACATAGACTGACCAGGTGAATCCAGTTGAAAGCTATGATATCTTATTGATGTCACTTGTTAAATCCACTTCAATCAGTGTAGAAGAATGGGATGATTTAAGCCTTGAGACAATTGAGACATGGATTGTGTATGTGCGATTCAGAGTGTGAATGGGCAAGACAAAAGATTTAAGTGCCTTTGAATGGGGTATGGTAGTAGGTGCCAAGAGCACCGGTTTGTTTCAAGAACTGAAACGTTGCTGGGTTTCACGCTCAACAGTTTCCTGTGTGTATCAAGAATGGTCCACCACCCAAATGACTCAAATCAATATTAGGAAGGTGTTCCTAATGTTTGGTATACTCAGTGTATGCGATGAGTCCAAAGAGTCAGCGCAAGAAGGGTTAATGCAGATAGTCCGGGCAGCTATCTGGTTAACTATTTAGCAGTCTTATGGCTTGGGAGTAGAAGCTGTTCAGGGTGCTGTTGGTTCAAGATTTGGTGCATCGGTACCGCTTGCCATGCGGTAGCAGAGAGAACAGTCCACCACTTGGGTGGCTGGAGACTTTGACAATCTTTATTTATTTTTATTTTTTTATTTCACCTTTATTTAACCAGGTAGGTCAGTTGAGAACAAGTTCTCATTTGCAACTGCGACCTGGCCAAGACAAAGCAAAGCAGTGCGACAGAAACAACACAGAGTTATACAGTAAACAAACATGGTAAAAACACAATAGAAAAATCTAAATACAGAGTGCAGAATGTAGTGCAAAATGCAGTAAGGTTAGGAGGTAGGACAATAAATAGACCATAGTGGTGAGATAAATTACAGATTATCATCATTAACACAGGAATGAAGGATGTGCAAATTATGATGTGCAAATAGAGATACTGGAGTGCAAGATTTGTGAAATAACAAAAATAAATATGGGGATGAGGTAGTAGTGTGGGCTATTTACAGAAGGGCTATATACAGGTGCAGTGATCGATAAGCAGCTTTGACAGCTGACGCTTAAAGTTAGTGAGGGAGATAGGAACCTCTAGCTTCAGTGATTTTTGCAATTCGTTCCAGTCATTGGCAGCAGCGAACTGGAAGGAATGGCGGCCAAAGGAGGTGTTGGCTTTGGGGGTGACCAGTGAGATATACCTGCTGTAGCGCATGCTACGGGTGGGTGTTGCTATAGTGACCAGTGAGCTGAGATAGGGCGGGGATTTACCTAACAAAGACTTGTAGATGACCTGGAGCCAGTGGGTTTGGCGACGAATATATAATGAAGGCCAGCCAACGAGAGCATACAGGTCGCAGTGGTGGGTAGTGTATGGGGCTTTGGTAACAAAACGGATGGCACTGTGATAGACTACATCCAATTTGCTAAGTAGAGTGTTGGAGGCTAGTTTGTAAATGACATCGCCGAAATCAAGGATCGGTAGGATAGTCAGTTTTACAAGGGCATGTTTGGCAGCATGAGTGAAGGAGGCTTTGTTGCGAAATAGGAAGCCAATTCTGGATTTAATTTTGGATTGGAGATGGTTGATGTGAGTCTGGAAGTTGAGTTTACAGTCTAACCAGATGCCTAGGTATTTGTAGGTGTCCACGTATTCTAATTCGGACCCGTCGAGAGTAGTGATGATAGTCCGGTGGGCGGGTGATGGCAGCGTTCGATAGAAAAGCATGCACTTAGTTTTACTAGCGTTTAAGAGCAGTTGGAGGCCACGGAAGGAGTGTTGTATGGCATTGAAGCTTGTTTGAAGGTTAGTAAACACAGTGTCCAAAGAGGGGCCAGATGTATACAGAACGGTGTCATCTGCGTAGAGATGGATCAGAGAGTCACCAGCAGCAAGAGCGACATCGTTGATGTATATAGAGAAAAGGGTTGGCCCAAGAATTGAACCCTGTGGCACCCCCATAGAGACTGCCAGAGGATCGGACAATAGGCCCTCCGATTTGACACACTGAACCCTGTCTGCAAAGTAGTTAGAGAACCAGGCAAGGCAGTCACTTGAGAAACCAAGGCTGTTGAGTCTGCCAATAAGAATGCGGTGATTGACAGAGTCGAAAGCCTTGGCCAGGTCGATGAAGACGGCTGCACAGTACTGTCTTTTATCGATGGCGGTTATGATATCGTTCAGTACCTTGAGCGTAGCTGAGGTGCACCCATGACCAGCTCGGAAACCAGATTGCATAGCAGAGAAGGTACGGTGGGATTCGAAGTGGTCAGTTATCTGTTTGTTAACTTGGCTTTCGAAAACTTTAGAAAGGCAGGGCAGGATGGATATTGGTCTATAACAGTTTGGGTCTAGAGTGTCTCCTCCTTTGAAGAGGGGGATGACCGTGGCAGCTTTCCAATCTCTAGGGATCTCAGACGATACGAAAGAGAGGTTGAACAGGCTAGTGATAGGTGTTGCAACAATTTTGGCTGATAATTTCAGAAAGAGAGGGTCCAGATTATCTAGCCCAGCAGATTTGTAGGGGTCCAGACTTAGCAGCTCTTTCAGAACATCAGCCGTCTGGATTTGGGTGAAGGAGAAGCAGGGGGGGCTTGGGCAAGTAGCTGCCGGGGGTACAGAGCTGTTGGCCGGGATAGGGGTAGCCAGGTGGAAAGCATGGCCAGCCGTAGCAAAATGCTTATTGAAGTTTTCGATAATCGTGGATTTATCGGTGGTAACAGTGTTTCCGAGCTTCAATGCAGTGGGCAACTGGGAGGAGGTGCTCTTATTCTCCATGGACTTTACAGTGTCCCAGAACGTTTTGGAGTTAGTAATACAGGAAGCAAATTTCTGTTTGAAAAAGCTGGCCTTTGCTTTTCTAACTGACTGTGTGTACTTGTTCCTGACTTCCCTGAATAGCTGCATATCGCGGGGGCTATTCGATGCTAATGCAGTGCGCCACAAGATGTTTTTCTGTTGGTTTAGGGCCTTCCTCTGACACCACCTGGAGGTGTTGTTTCCTACCTTCACCACCTGGGGGAGGGGGGCCCGTCAAGAAGTCCAGGATCCAGTTGCACAGGGCGGGGTTCAGACCCAGGGCCTCGAGCTTAATGTTGAGCTTGGAGGGTACTCTGGTGTTGAAGGCTGAGCTATAGTCAATGAACAGCATTCTTACCTAAGTATTCCTCTTGTCCAGTTGGGATAGGGCAGTGTGCAGTGCGATGGTGATTGCATCATCAGTGGATCTATTGGGGAGGTAAGCAAATTGAAGAGGGTGTCAGGTAAGGTAGAGGTGATATGATCCTTAACTAGCCTCTCAAAGCACTTCATGTTGACAGAAGTAAGTGCTACGGAGTGCTAAGGTGCAATAGTAATTTAGTTCAGTTACCTTTGCTTTCTTGGATACAGGAACAATGGTGAACATCTTGAAGCAAGTGGGGACAGCAGACTGGGATAGGGAGAGATTGAATATGTCCGTAAACACTCCTGCCATGCTTTGATGACGCGGCTAGGGATAACACGCTTATGTCTTACTCACGTCGGCCACGGAGAAGGAGAGCCCACATTCCTTGGTGGCGTGCTGCGTCGGTGGCACTGTGTTATCCTCAAAGCGGGCAAAGAAAGTGTTTAGCTTGTCCGGAAGCAAGACTTCGGTGTCCGCCAGATGGCTGGTTTTCCCTATGTAGTGAGTGATTGTCTGTAGACCCTGCCACATACGTCTCATGTCTGAGCCATTGAATTGCGTCTCTGTACTGACGTTTTGCCTGTTTGGTTGCCTTACGGAGGGAAAAACTACACTGTTTGTATTCAGTCATATTCCCTGTCACCTTGCAATGGTTAAATGCGGTGGTTCACACTTTCAGTTTTGAACTACCCTCCAGTGCACCCGATAACATTGGCTGAAATAGTACTAACACATTACTATTTCATGTTTCAAAACTATTTCTTTATCCAGATGAAGGGTACTGCTATGGGATCCCCTATGGCTCCTAACTTTGCTAATGTGTATGTGGGTTGCATGGTGAAACAGTAAATGCTCAATCCTCTCCCCAAAACATGTTGCCCTACATTATTATTTGGAAATGGTACATTGATGATATTTTAGTCTTATGGAGGGTGATGCAAAACAGCTCCAGGCATTCCATACTTCTTAACTCTTGTTATGAACACCTTAGCAATTCTGTCTAATCAAAAGAATTTGCAAAAACAATCAGATTTTGACAGAAAATTGTCAGATCAATACTGCGGTAGAGAAAATCCAAAATAAATCGAGACATGATCTCTTTCAAGGACAGTCTCGCAAAAAGAAGCATTCTTGCAATCTTACTAAATCTGTAAATCGACCAATAAAGCCAGCCACAGCTGGCCATGATTACAGACACCTGTGTGTGTCCTTTCAAACTCTATATAAACTAGTGACCCGCAGTGTTTGTCATTATACCCTGATGAAGATAGCTTGGCTGTTGAAACGTTGGTATCAAATTATTGCATCTGAGCTCCTAGAGTGTGCAGCTCTCCTTTTATTTTCCCATTGATTACATTTATTTATTTAACCTTTATTTATCCAGGTAAGACCCATTGATAGGATAGTCTCGAACGGAGCTCGTCCAGTTTGTTCTCTAATGGGTAGAGGTGCTGTATTTGCTTGCCAATGTAGTCTTGTCAGGATGCTGGGTCGTCTGCCTCTTTTGCGCTGTAGCTTCCTCTTACGAGTCCCAGGGGCTAGGGCCTGGTCCAGAGTAAGCAGAACGTCCAGAGCTGCCGAATCGTTAAAGTATAAATTGTCATCCAAATCGCTGTTTTGATCTCCAGAAGCTGTTTTCAGTCATAAGAAATGATGGCGGAGACATTATGTACAAAAGAAGTTAAGATCAGCATAAAAAAACACACACAAAATAGCAGAATTGATCAGGAACCCGTAAAATGGCTGCTATTGTCACGACCCCTGCCGAAGTTGCCTCACCCCCTTGTTCGGGCATGCTTCGGCGATCGTCGTCACCGGCTTTCTAGCCACTGCCGCTCGATCATTCATTATTCCATTTGTCATGTCTTGTCATTACGCACACCTGGTTCTCATTTCCCCTCATTACTTCATGTATATATGTTCCCTCTGTTCCCCCATGTCCTTGTCGGATATTGTTCTATGTGATCGTGTTCTCACTGTTGCTTTCACTTATTCGGGAACAGTTGTATATATTTCCTGTTCGGACGTTGTCTGCGTGATTGTGGATTAAAGTTATCCTTGAGTTCACGCTACCTCCTGCGCCTGGCTCTCTATATATTATACTCACGCCATCACAGAATATCCGACCCATTGAAATGGAGTCAGCAGGAGGTAATAATATGACCGGGGTAGTGGAGAGAGTGAGGGAGCACTCCACTATGCTCACCAGCCTAGGAGAGGCGATGGATCGGGTTCTACAGGCTGTTCAGCGATTGGAACACAACCGACCAGACAGTGGAGCCTCACCATTAGCACATACGGTGCCATCTAACAGAGGGATCCACACTCCACCACAACCTACCGGAGGAATCCACATTTCCCTGCCCCGGGAATACGACGGAACCACCGCCCAGTGCCAGGGGTTCCTACTTCAGTTAGAGCTGGCATTCAGCACTATATCCCCTCCTCCGTCGGACCGTGAGAAGGTATCTGCTCTCGTCTCCTGTCTAACTGGGAAAGCCCTGGAGTGGGCCAACGCAACTTGGAGAGAGGGAACATATATACATGAAGTAATGAGGGGAAATGAGAACCAGGTGTGCGTAATGACAAGACATGACAAATGGAATAATGAATGATCGAGCGGCAGTGGCTAGAAAGCCGGTGACGACGATCGCCGAAGCATGCCTGAACAAGGGGGTGAGGCAACTTCGGCAGGGGTCGTGACAGCTATCTACTGCTGCACCATTTTTATCGAAACGATATGCTACTTATTAATGAAAAGAATACACATTTCAAATATTAGTTTGATTATAACTCAAAGATGTCAAACAGTATTTTTCATTGTCATGAAACGTTAGATTGTTCCCTTCCATACTGCAGTCAAAGACAGTACAGTATGAAGATAGGCAGAAATGTTGGCTAGTTAAGCTCATGCGTAGAAATACGTCCTTGGGTATCACATCATCTCGTGCTAAACTGCGCATGTGCAGGCCGGCAAATCAAAGTCACTCCTTCGATATATAGTTGTTTTTAAAGAAAATGAAAATGTGTCATTTTGTCAATTTCACAAGGTTGGATTAATAAGATGTTCAACTACTGAAGATATTGTATTGAATCTAGGTTGTACCTTTAGATTTTGAGAAAATGTACACCTAAGGAATCATTTTCATTGACTTCTCAATCCCCAAACCACAGCCTGGTCTGCATGGTCTGTTTCACAAGCGTTCCCAGAAGTATCACGAGGTTGTGCCTCTGGATTTAGGAAAACTGTGCTGCAGCGTTTAATCTAATGCACTCTGGGAAATGTTTTTTTTCTTCTGGTTTTTAAAAACATTAAGGGAATTATGAATTATTATAGACAACCCTGAACCCACAACATGATAGAGTTTTAAAAATGAAATGTTTCAACGTTATGCTACATGGTATTGAAATGGTAAAAAATAAACATTACTGTAGTGATGTGTATAATACATAAACTGTTTGAATTTCACTTCCTTTAATTCTAATTAAATTCCAATTTTGCTACCTATGGGGTGTTCCAATTCAAATAAAATTAAAATTCCAGAATTTAATTGGAATTAAAGAGCAGTTTGCAACTCAGTTAAGAATTGACCCTGGTGTGTGTTTCTGTTCTGTTTATGTCTGTCAGGGAGAAGCAGAGACTGTGTGTGTTTGTGTAGATATGTCTCCTTGACCTCTGTGTGTTCCTCAGCTCCTTATCTGGGGCAGAGTGTTCTTGGAGGGATTTGCCTCGGCTTCCCACTCCATCACTGATGAACTCATTGTCTATCAAAGACTGGATCAGGACAATCGAAGCATATCGAAACATCAACGTCTCTTGTGTGTGTGTGTGTGTGTGTGTGTATGTGCAGGGGTTGCATTGATTTGGTAAACGTTAGCAGTGGTCATGCTCGTCTCGTTCCTGTGCGTACAAATGTGTACGTAATTTCTCTGTGTGTTTATTTACTGTGTACAAAGGAAGCGCATACACAATCTCACTCTCATGCAGGTATGCACACACTGTGCCACACTGCGTTTGTATTAATCCCTGCAGCACATGACTGTAAATCCTTGGAAATCTTAAATATTTGATGACTTCATCATTGATGGAGCATGACACCTGGGCCGCTGCCTGTTCTGTTCCAGCTCTGTACCAGCTCTCCCCAGCCACAGGAAAGGTGCTGTAATGCCTAATGGTGGTCCCCACCCAGGAGATACTACTGGGGTTCAGGATTTAGGAAGGAGATCCAGTTATTGAATGTTGAGTATGGTATATGACATGAGTAAGACTATTTTGATGATAGTGATTATGATAATATGTTTTATCCTTATGACACATCTAATGTACCCATGTCTTAGAGGATTAAACAACCAGCGTGTTTGTGCGTGTGTGCTTGTGTGTTTGCGCACTGATGTGTGTCTGTGCTAGCTTATATTTCTAAATGTTTTTAGTCTGAATGCAGGCTACTTGCCTAGCAGGGACCGTAAAAATGGTTGTCAGGACTGGCTGGTTGCTAGGTAACAATTACCTGACTGTGCGTTGCTCGCACAGAATTACACAGAGGGCTGTGTGTGTAGGGGAACGGAAAAATACAGCAGAGCATGCTAACTGCTGGGCAGTGTTTCCACTACTGGGCAAAAACCTCTGTTTCAGATTCCTACCCTGACAACATGTAATGGTCATATTTCTATGAGTTTAGGCTACACTGTACTCCCTGTAAGCAGAGTTATCTGAACCATGCAGAATATTGTTGTTTATTCTGTGGGATGGAATGGTTCTCCTAATTTGATAATGTTCCCATTGATGCTGTGTTTGTGAGGACTCCTTGGTGCTTTGTTTCTTCATATATAGTACATTCTTAGAAAAAAGAGTGTACTGTAGGACAACCCTTTGAAGATCCCTTTTGGGTTCCAGGTTGAACCCTTTTGGTTCCAGCTAGAGACCTTTTCTTCCACAGAGGCTTCTACATGGAACCCAAAAGTGTTCTACCTGGAACCAAAAAGGGTTCTCCTATAGCAGCGGTATTCAACACCACGAGGTCCGGATCCTGCTGGTTTTCTGTTCTACATGATAATTAAGTGCACACACCTGGTGTCCCAGGTCTAAATCAGTCCGTAATTAGAGGGGAACAATGAAAGAAAGTAGTGGAACTGGCTTCCTGGTCCAGAGCTGAGTTTGAAGGTCCTATTGGAACAGCTGGAGAACCCTTTTGGAACCCTTTTTTCTAAGAGTTTTCTAGGTCAGTGGTTGCGTTAGGGTTGTGGGTGTTGCACTTGTAACTGTACTGTACTGTCTGTACTGTAAGTTGTGAACAGGTTGGTTGGGCTGGACATAGATTTATGAGGGTGTGGTCTGTGGTTAAGCTGTGTGAGTCGATGGGAAGCTGAGGTGATGCAGGGCCACAGGGCTGTGTGACAGATGTCTGTCTGTCTGAAACAGTTCTGTATCTATTCTATTCTGTAGGCCCATCTGTTCTATTCTATATCAATGAGCAGGGTTTTGTTCACAAATAATCTTGTTTCTAACTAATCAGGGAGTCAAATAATAATCATGACCTCAATTAGTTGATTAGTTGATTAGTTATAATCAGATGAATTCATCTCTGAGTAGCTGATTGGCTGAATTTCAGCATCTTCAAGTGGCTACTAGCAAGTGGTATATACTCTCAAATGGTGAAAAAACATGGTGTCACACTACCAAATAGTGCCCTTCTAATAATATAACCAGCCATTTAAAGATGTACTATGCAGAAAAATCTCAGCCATTTCCTGGTTGCTAAAATTCTAATAGTTCGCCTAATTTCAGTTTATGTGACAAAACAAGTAGTTGTTGTGTAGATGATCATTGTACAATCTAAACCACTGTGAAATATCTTTTCCATAACCAAAAATGTTTTATTTTCAGCTGTTTAAAGCTGATGTACAAAACCGAAAGTAAAAGATGCAAAAACTATACTTATGAATGGGAAGCCTAGAAATACTGCACATAGAACTGATCTATAACTCACATGTCTATGCGAATTTGGTCGAGTCGGCCCCCCCAAAAAAAAAACACATTTTCAAAAAAAAGTTGAACAAATAAAGACATTTTTATTTAAAATAAGTGTTCATGTTACACTTTTTAACGATCTATACACATTGAATAGTGTCATTACAATATCTATTAATAAGCAACTTCCATCGTGGTCAGGAGTCTGTGTGGAGAGATGCTGGCCAATGCCCCCAAAATGGCTGGCCAGCTCCCCAGACATGGATGATATATTTGGAGATCATTAAACGGTCCTAAACGAGACCCTGGCGTGAGAGAGAGCCCTGGCCATCTGGCCCCATTGTGACTCCTCTCCTTCTGGGAGACTGAGAGCTTCATTTAAACACAGCAGAGAGGGAGCGCGTCAGGGGCTCTGATTGGACAGACGCTGTCTGAACCTGGCAGCTCTAAGCCAATCAGGGAACTGTTGTTCTCAATTACCTCAGCCCACCTCGCTTGTTGTCTGTGCCTCTCTGTGGGTCTTATCTTTCTCTTTACCTCTCCATCTATCTCACTCTCTCTCTCTCTCGCTCCCCCCTCTACTTCCCCCCTCTCTCTCTCCCTCTAATTCTCCCTCTCTCTCTCTCTCCCCCTCTACTCCCCCTCCCCCCACTCTCTCCCTCTACTCCCTCCTTCTCTCTCTCTCTCTCTCTCTCTCTGTGCCTGTGGGTGAAGTTGAGGAGACGTGATTCCTCATGGTGGGGTCACCGGAGTGTTATGAATATACAGTGCATTCGGGAAGTATTCAGACCCCTTGACTTTTTCCACATTTTGTTACGTTACAGCCTTATTCTAAAAACAAATTCCTCATCAATCTACACACACTAACCCATAATGACAAAGCGAAAACAGGTTTTTAAAAACAGAAATACCTTATTTACGTAAGTATTCAGACCCTTTGCTCTGAGACTCTAAATTGAGCTCAGGTGGATCCTGTTTTCATTGATCATCCTTGAGATGTTTCTACAACATGATTGGAGTCCACCTGTGGTAAATTCAATTGATTGGACATGATTTGGAAAGGCACACACCTGTCTATATAAGGTCCCGCAGTTGACAGTGCATGTCAGAGCAAAAACCAAGCCATCGGGTCGAAGGAATTGTCTGTAGAGCTCTGAGACAGGATTGTGTTGCAGCACAGATCTGGGGAAGGTCCCCAAGAACACAGTGGCCTCCATCATTCTTTGCCCTGAATGCCAAGTATCACATCTGGAGGAAGCCTGGCACCATCCCTACGGTGAAGCATGGTGATGGCAGCATGTGGGGATGTTTTTCAGCGGCAGAGACTGGGAGAACAGTCAGGATCGAGGGAAAGATGAACGGAGCAAAGTACAGAGACATCCTTGATGAAAACTTGCTCAAGAGCGACTGGGGTGAAGGTTCACATTCAACAGGACAACGACCCTAAGCACACAGCCAAGACATCGCAGAAGTCTCTGAATGTCCTTGAGTGGCCCAGCCAGAGCCCATTCTTGAACCCGATCTAATATATCTGGAGAGACCTAAAAATAGCTGTGCAGCAACGTTCCCCATCGAACCTGACAGCGCTTAAGAGGATCTGCAGAGAAGAATGGGAGAAACTCGCCAAATACAGGTGTGCCAAGCTTGTAGCGTCATACCCAAGAAGACTTGAGGCTGTAATCTCTGCCAAGGGGCTTCAACAAAGTACTGAGTAAAGCATCTGAATACTTTTTATTTTTAATACGTTTGAAAATATATATATATCTAAAAACCTGTTTTTGCTTTGTCTTTATGTGGTATTGAGTGTAGATTGATGAGAAAACATGTTTTAATCTATTTTAGAATAAGACTGTAACGTAAAAAAAAAAGGAAAATGTCAAGGGGTCTGAATTCTTTCCAAATGCAGTGTACAGCCACTGTCAAACAGGAATTACATGTGCTACTTGTGAATCCAAAAGAAGCCAAAGTAATTGATTATGTGTTAGTTTTACCATTTTAACAGTCCTTGGTAAACAACATGTTTGGCATGACAACAATAGTCAGAGGAGTGTGTAGTTCCTTGGTAAACAACACGTTTGGCATGACAACAATAGTCAGAGGAGTGTGTAGTTCCTTGGTAAACAACACGTTTGGCATGACAACAATAGTCAGAGGAGTGTGTAGTTCCTTGGTAAACAACATGTTTGGCATGACAACAATAGTCTGAGGAGTGTGTAATTCCTTGGTAAACAACACGTTTGGCATGACATCAATAGTCAGAGGAGTTGGCTGAAGCATATACAGATCCAACACCAGGCACGCAAAATGTAAAATGTAAAAAAGGCAATGTAAAAATGTGCTATGCAAATGGTGTATTATGAAATGAGGCGTAACCATTGTTCCTGTGTGGTTTCCCTGTGCAGGTAACAAGCTGAACAAGGACTTGAAGCATTACCTGAGCCTGAGGTTTCAGAAGTCCTCCCCTGACTATGAGCTCCAACAGACCATCAGAGCTAACCTCTACCGCCATGCTGTGCCTTGTGAGTTCATCCGCATGTTCCATGTTCCTCCTCCTAAAACTCCTCTTCCTCCTCATAATATTCCTCCTCATCCTCCCTCTCTCTTCGTCCTACTCCTCTTCCTCCTCATAATATTCCTCCTCTTCCTCTCTCTCTTCCTCCTACTCCTCTTCTTCCTCATAATATTCCTCCTCTTTCTCTCTCTCTCTTCCTCCTACTCCTCTTCCTCCTCATAATATTACTCCTCTTCCTTTTCTCCCCCCACCCATAAAGTAGAAAAGGAACCTATACACTCTTAGTTACCTTAAAGGGTTCTTCAGCTGTCCCTATAGGAGAACCCTTTGAACAACCATTTTGGGTTCCAGGTAGAACCCTTTCCACAGAGGGTTCTATATGGAATCCAAAAAGGGTTCTACTTGGAACCAAAAAGGGTTCTCCAATTGGGACAGCCGAAAAAAACGTTTTGGAACCCTTTTTTCTAAGCGCGTACACACAAATAAGCCATTCAGATCAACTGTAATCTAATAAAATGTTCACAGTTTTTGGAATGCCAGCGATCCACTTGACCTCCCAACACTGGAAATCTGCCGTCCAAGATGTTTCACTTAACTACAGTACAGTGTGTGGTGTGGTGGGCCAATGACCTGGGTGGATGCCAGAGCAGACAACTGTGTACTGTGAGGTCAGCTCATTATATGTTGGATGCGATCTGTGCTGGTCATGGTACATTTCTGCAGTATAACATTATGTGATAGTTTACTCCATGTAGTCGCTGATACATTATGGTTGTGTGCACCTGGTCGAGTGGTCTGTGGCCAATAGGCCGTGAACCTTCCTCTGAATCAATGAAGGCCTGGTAATCAACCACATATATCTTGTCAAGGACCTGGCAGCAGTTGGTCACAAATCCACTGTGTGTGCATGTATATGTGTGTATGTGTGTGTGTGTGTGTGTGTGTGGGTGGCTAGATAATATTTTTCTCATATTCTCTCTCTGTATCCCCCACTCTCTCTCTGTATCTCTCTCTCTCTGTATCCCTATCACTCTCTCTCTCTCTCTCTCTCTCTCTCTCTCTCACTCTGTATCCCTATCTGTCTGTCTGTCTGTCTGTCTGTCTGTCTGTCTGTCTGTCTGTCTGTCTGTCTGTCTGTCTGTCTGTCTGTCTGTCTGTCTGTCTCTCTCTCTCTCTCTCTCTCTCTCTCTCTCTCTCTCTCTTTCTCTCTATCCCCCTCTCTCTCTCTCTCTCTCTCTTTCTCTCTATCCCCCCTCTCTCTCTCTCTCTCTCTCTTTCTCTCTATCCCCCTCTCTCTCTCTCTTTTTCTCTATCCCCCTCTCTCTCTCTCTTTCTCTCTATCCCCCTCTCTCTCTCTTTCTCTCTATCCCCCTCTCTCTCTGTATCCCCCTCTCTCTCTCTCTGTATCCCTCTTTCTCTCTCTGCTTGGGCCATGTGACTGGTAAATCCTCCATGAGCTGCTCTCCCGGTGGCCTGACTGGGATTATGATGTTCTGATATATTGAAAATAGATTTGCTGCCTGATTATGTGATGAACATGTAGAGCTCTAGAAAATATCTTAACAGGGAGATGGTGAAACGACCCAGGCTCAGAGGACAGAAAGAGCAGGAATTCCCAAAGCATGCATAATGTCCCGGCGGGGCTAAAAAATCTAACATGACTGTTGACCAAAATATAGCATTTATTTATTTATTTATAGGGGACATTGCACATGAATCAACATCAATATTACAATAATGCAACATCCATGTTGCGTGCCGGGGTTAGACAAACAATTATTTGCACCCGTAGTCCCAGGGCAAGTAAGGGTAATTACACAGCCACAAAACAAATGCACACTAAAACAATACAAAATACAAATACATTACATCCAATAATATATAATTCTAACAACAATAACAACAACAACTTATTCGTAATGAAAACACTGCCGTCTTACATATGAGGAACCAAAGATAACGCATATGTACAGGTTTGGATAGATTTGAGCCATGTTTTCAATTTAAATGTAAAAGTACAATAATCAGTGCAGCTTCTCAAGTTCATGGGCATTACATTTCAGTATACTGTAGCTCTAACAGATCTGTATGTGCTTCCGCCAACTCCTCTCTTGCCAAACGTACAGTATGCATGATCAGGGAGTTGGATAAGCAATAAATCACTGACTACTTTTGGAACCTTGATCTCCTTCCTAGTGGAAAGTCAAGTGATTGTGGATAAGCACACATGCAATTCTCCTTACCTTCACACATTCACTTGTATTTCAGTGGGGAACCCTGGGCAGAGTAATATGGAGAGAAGGGACAGTTAAAATAAAGGGAGACAGAGAGACCATTGCTTAGTCAGATAGTTGCCCCTGGATATAGCCATGTGATTAATGCATAATGATGAGCCCCTGTTTAAGCATTCATAGGAAATACTCCAACATATTTGGTTAAATCTGAAATTAAAATTGTCTGGCCTCAAAGTTAAACTTCTGGATAGAGGACAGTTTAGTAGAAGTAGAATTGATTGTACTGTAACCGCACTAGTATGTCTTTGTTATAGAAAATGAACAGTATTTGGTGAGTTATTATAAGTCATCATCTGCACATCATAGTGTACAAATAAACAAGATTTGAAGTGAGATTGAGAGAACACTAAGACTGAAGAGATCTATACATCATGTCTAGGGTTGCAAAATTCCGGTAACTTTCCCCAAATGTTTAGGTTTTTCAGAAATCCCAGTTGGAAAATTCCCAGAAGCAAGAGGGAATAAGCAGGAAATCCTGAATCCTCCAACCAGGATTTCCGGAAAAACCTTGACATTTTGTGAAAGTTACTGGAATTTTCCAACCCTAATCATGTCTGTCCGTCTTTTAGTTTTTTTCCTTTTGGGCTCTCTCTCTCAACAACTCTCTCTGTCTTTCTCCCAGTTCCATGCCACTGATTTCAATTCAATTCAAATGGTTCTATGACATGACAAGACAAAGCAGTCAAATACAATGGACCCACACTCCTTCTCTGTCCTCTCTTCCCCTTTGTCTCCCTCCTCTCTCCTCCCTCTCTCCCAGGACCTGTGTTGTTGTCTCTCTGCCCACGTCTTGTCTCCCCATGCCTGACTCTCAACAGGTGCTTGTTTCTCTGCCAGAGGCTCGAGTGTTGTTTTGTGTTTCTAGGAAGAGGACACTCGCCATGTGAACTCCCCAACCCTCCTTCCCCTCCTCCCTCCTACCCAGCCATGCTGCTACAGATGGCCTTTGTTATCATGTGCCGCAAATGTCACAATTGACAGAGAAGCCTCTCTCTCTCTCTCTCTCTCTCGGGATTCATTTCCCTCTCACGTCTACAGCTGCTGCTCTGCTCCGACATGAGGGTTATCTCAGCATTATCCCAGTGTTAGAGTCACCCAGCAAACCAACCGACCAACCCTCCCTCCCCCACCTGATCTCTCTCTCTCTCTGCTCCCTCGCTCTCCTCTCTTTCATTTCAAATCCTCTACTGAGTGTCAGCGTCCCTGAAGCTTGACGGTGGCTCTCTCTCTGTCGCACGCTCCTGCTCTCTCTCTCCGTTTCTGTTTCTGCTCTCTCTCACTCTCTGCCTCCCTCTCGTTCACCCTCACTCGCTTTCCCGTTTTCTACTCCACTTCCCGAGCTGGGGGAATCATTGTTGGAGACACATTTCTCTGTTTGCCGCTCACACAAAGACAGGATTACGGCTTGATTCACTGGCTCCGGCTCTCCACATCCAGGCAAGTGGCAGCTCTCCTTATTCTGTCCTTAGCCTCTCCTCCATCTCCTTTGTTCTTGCCATCTACCTTCCGTTCGGTAAAGCCTGTGATGTATGCAGGGGAGCAAGGAGGGCAATGCTTGGCAGAATGTGATTGTGGTTGGTGGTGTGTATATAAGCTAAGAAGGGAATCGGGGGAGGTGAGGTTGGAGGTTGGGGGTGGGGATGAGGTGAAGGAAGGGGAGGGGGGAGGTGGGGTTAGAGGTTGGGGGGGATGAGGTGAAGGAAGGGGAGGGGGAGGTGGGGTTGGAGGTTGGGGGTAGGGAGGAGGTGAAGGAAGGGGAGGGGGAGGTGGGGTTAGAGGTTGGGGGTGGGGAGGAGGTGAAGAAAGGGGAGGGGGGGGGCAGGCACACTGGGCCAGGCACGTCCAAACCAGAGGGACAGATGGCAAGTAGTCGTGGAGCTTTTTTCCTCTCTTTCATTTTTTAATTTGCAGGCTTTGTGGCCCACTAGTACACAGACCTTCTTTACAAGGAGCCAGAGACGGCTGCACTACGTAGCTGAAAGGGGGGCGTGGGGGGGGGGGGGGGGTATGCATTGTGAAGATGGAGTAGGATAGAGGGGGGTTGCTGTGAAGACAGAGTAGGTTTTTTAGAAGGGGTGGATGGTAGAGGAGGGGGTAGAGGGGGATCACCAGCCCCAGAATGCATGGAGGTCAGGTCCAGATGCTGTGGGAACAAAAGGGCTTTTCTGGGGGAACGGCAGGGGGAAGCGTGGCACTCGCCATTGTGTGTGTGTCGCTGCATTGCAGGGTGCTGCCGGAGAGCCTCATGCTAATGATGGTCATTCAGTGCTTTAATGGATGGCTCGGCCCCAGCTTCTGTTAGCCTGCTTTTCACAGTCACTTGGTTAATATTTCCCTCATGTAGCCAGACTAGCGCCTGTGCTAACAAATCTAGGCATTCGGTACGAGAGGAAAAAGCGATGGCGGAATGGTAACGTCAAAGCGATAACGTCAAGGAAGTTGGGCAAACGTGTTTGAGCATATTAATGACATGATGACAGGTGCTGAGTAGTGTGTGTTTGTGTGTGTGTAGGGGGGTTGTGTGTGTAGGGGGGTTGTGTGTGTACAGGATTGTGTGTGTGTGTAGGGGGCTGTGTGTGTGTAGGGGGCTGTGTGTGTGTAGGGGGCTGTGTGTGTGTAGGGGGGTTGTGTGTGTAGGGGGGGTTGTGTGTGTAGGGTGGGTTGTGTGTGTAGGGGGGTTGTGTGTGTAGGGGAATTGTGTGTGTAGGGGAATTGTGTGTGTAGGGGGGTTGTGTGTGTATGTAGGGGGGTTGTGTGTGTATGTAGGGGGGTTGTGTGTGTGTGTAGGGGGGTTGTGTGTGTGTGTAGGGGGGCTATGTGTGTATAGGGGGGTTGTGTGTGTGTGTAGGGAGGTTGTGTGTGTAGGGGGGTTGTGTGTGTGTGTAGGGGGGTTGTGTGTGTAGGGGGGGTTGTGTGTGTGTGTGTAGGGGGGTTGGGTGTGTGTGTTTAGGGGGGTTATGTGTGTGTAGAGGGGTTGTGTGTGTAAGGAGTTGTGTGTGTGTAGGGGGTTGTGTGTGTGTAGGAGGGTTGTGTGTGTGTGTGTGTGTGTGTGTGGGGAGGTTTTGTGTGTGTAGGGAGGTTGTGTGTGTGTGTGTGTATTAGTTCAAGTGTGATTGGCAGCCCAGTAGTAGGAGTGGGTGATAGAGGGCACTGGGGGTGGAAGCCTTTGACTTTACTACTCCTTATACCAATGTGCTGATCCTCCAAAACAATCTCAAATATTTATCTTTATTACTTTATTCTGAGTGGCGCAGCGGTCTAGAGGCGTCACTGCATCGCAGTGCTAGAGACGTCACTACAGACCCAGGTTCGATCCCGGGATGCATGACAACTGGCCGTGATCGGGAGTCCCATAGGGCGGCGCACAATTGGCCCATCGTCATCTGGGTTAGGGGAGGGTTTGGTCGGGGTAGACCTTCATTATAAATAAGAATTTGATCTTAACTGACTTGCCTTGTTAAATAAAGGTAAAATAAAAATAAATACTCTGGTACCTTCTGCTGATATAGTGAGCATGTTTCTTTCTACAAGGTTGTTTTGCACCTAGAAGAAATTGGATGGTTTTAAGATATTCCATTGGTTTTGTTTTGTCGCTACAGAGCCTACACCTAGGACCATAGCGGTCTGTGTAAAGTCATCCACCATTCCTTCTGATACCACATACTTCTAAGATAGAAATGCAGTCTGGGGTCCTATTCAATCAGGAAAGCCCAATAACCAGGCTTCAGAAATACATCTGAAATCCAATTATTTGAGTGCTACAATGACGCACATTTGAATTCATTTACTCAACAAAACCATATTTACAGTGTGATTTTCAAAGAAAATGTTGACTGAAGAGACCCCTTTTTAGGTCAAGGTTGTCTTTAGGTCAGTTTTGAGGGATAATTTGTATTGGTTAGATCACTCTCTTCCTAGAGTGCAGTTTGATGAGGCTTAGCTCTCTGAGTGTATCACTTCCTCGTTGACTAGCTCATTGGCTCAGAGGTGGACTCTAGTCCTGCCTTCTCCATCCTGCCGATCTGCTCAGGCCAATTTGGGAGCCCTATAACTGTCTAGGGAACAGAGAGAGAGAGAGAGAGAGAGAGCAGAGAGGACAAATGTATGAATAAACCATGTCCAATCTCTCCCTACTATCAATAGAACAGGAAAGCATCATGGAATCTAGTGATATGGAATGAGTGGTGGACGATGGACTGCAATTATGTTACTATCGTGTTTTGGATGATTGGCAGAATTTAACTATTCATGACGAACAAAGATTCACTATTTCTGTCAGTTTTCCTTGAGATATTTGACTACCTTGTGTGTGATCTTGTGATAGTGTTCATGTCTGTATTGTGTGTATGTGTGTGTGAACAAAGTTTGTTATAATACATGCAGTATATTGTGCGTCTGTGTGTGTGTGCGTTAGTGAGTTAGGCCAGCTACCTCCAGTCAGAGCGTGTGATAGGCTACATCCTGATTGATGGGAGACAGGAAATGTTCCTGTGGCCATCTATAATTTCTCACCAAACAATCAGAGGATCACAGGGTGAGAAATGATTCATCCTGAAACACTAAAAATAGCAGCCGCTCCCTCCTTCCCTCTGCTTGGCTCCCTCCTTCCCTCTGCTTGGCTCCCTCCTTCCCTCTGCTTGGGTCCCTCCTTCCCTCTGCTTGGCTCCCTAATTCCCTCTGCTTTGGAAAGTCTCACACTTTGTTGTCTACGTCGGGCTACTATCCTGTTCTGTTCCACTCGTGTTCAGTACTATGGAGACACACATTGTTGTGGGTGTCATTTGGTGTTCGTCCACTGAAGCCAGGGTTTTGTGCGTAGCTCTTGCGACGCAGATTAGATATACAGTAACATGTTGAGAAATGGAAACATCTACCATGACAGTGTAGTATTCTCCCCACCATGTTAACTCTCTCTCTCTCTCTCTCTCTCTCTCAATTCAAGGGGCTTTATTGGCATGGGAAACACATGTTAACATTGCCAAAGCAAGTGAAATAGATAATATACAAAAGTGAAATAAACAACAAATATTTTTTATTTTTTTTTATTTTATTTCACCTTTATTTAACCAGGTAGGTCAGTTGAGAACAAGTTCTCATTTGCAACTGCGACCTGGCCAAGAAAAAGCAAAGCAGTGCGACAAAAAACAACAACACAGAGTTACACATTAAACAAACAGTCAAAAACACAATAGAAAATCTATAAACAGAGTGCAAAATGTAGTGCAAAAATGCAGTAAGGTTGGGAGGTAGGACAATAAATAGACTATAGAGTAGAAATAAATTACAGAAAATTATCATCATTAACACAGGAATGAAGGATGTGCAAATTATGATGTGCAAATAGAGATACTGGAGTGCAAGATTAGTGAAAATAAACAAAAATAAATATGGGGATGAGGTAGTAGGGTGGGCTATTTACAGAAGGGCTATATACAGGTGCAGTGATCGATAAGCAGCTTTGACAGCTGATGCTTAAAGTTATTGAGGGAGATAGGAACCTCTAGCTTCAATATTAACAGTAAACATTACAGAAGTTCCAAAATAATAAAGACATTTCAAATATCATATGTATATATACAGTGTTGTAACGATGTGCAAATGGTTAAACTATAAAAGGGAAAATAAATAAACATAAATATGGGTTGTGTTTACAGTGGTGTTTGTTCTTCACTGTTTGCCCTTTTCTTGTGGCAAAAGGTCACAAATCTTGCTGCTGTGATGGCACACTGTGGTATTTCACCCAATAGATATGGGAGTTTATCCAAATTGGATTTGTTTTCGAATTCTTTGTGAATCTGTGTAATCTGAGAGAAATATGTGTCTCTAATATGGTCATACATTTGGCAGGAGGTTAGGAAGTGAAGCTCAGTTTCCACCACATTTTGTAGGCAGTGTGCACATAGCCTGTCTTCTCTTGAGAGCCAGGTCTGCCTACGGTGGCCTTTCTCAATAGCAAGGCTATGCTCACTGAGTCTCTACATAGTCAAAGCTTTCCTTAAGTTTGGGTCAGTCACAGTGGTCAGGTATTCTGCCACTGTGTACTCTCTGTTTAGGGTCTCTCTCTCTCTATCTCTCTCTCTTTCTCTCTCGTAGTCGTGCCAAATTTCTTTAGATTCCTCCAATGTTTCAGACTTTGATGTAGGGTACGTTATGATGTAATTTCCCAACCCATCATTTGGTCCAATATTTGGTTGTTTTCTTTTCAAGCAAAACATCCACAGCATAATCACTCAAATTACAAATTTTACTACAGACTAGATTAATGTCTACACATCTGGCTCATACTATTTCTGATTGGAGCTAAATCTATGTTTCTCTTCATTGGTTACTCATATTAATGTTTTTTTGGTATGGCCTTCTCCGGTGGTGAATGAATAAACAAAGTTAGAGCTGTAGTCCTGGACCCCAAAGGCAGCTCACGCAGTTGGTGGGCAGGTTGGATAAACTCTGTGTAGCAGGCAGCTGTATCCATGCAGGTATGAGCCTGCCCTGCTTATCTAGCTTAACTCTGGGTCTACATCGCTCAACCCTAATCCTGCCCTAGTCCTCTCTGTAGCCCATCAACTAGGCCCAGCTTAATGGACCTTCACAATCCAGAGCCATAGCTATAGCACCAGCAACTCAACCCATGCTTTCACATTCATA
The DNA here is from genome assembly GCA_023634145.1 of Thymallus thymallus. NCBI lineage: Eukaryota > Metazoa > Chordata > Actinopteri > Salmoniformes > Salmonidae > Thymallus > Thymallus thymallus. The sequence goes on from CM042399.1 coordinate 19,151,363, forward strand.
TGTATCAGGGCTCTCCAACCCTTTTCCTAGAGAGTGCCCTGTAGGTTTTCACTCAAACCCTAATATAGCGCACCTAATTCTAGTAATTAGCTTGTTGATGAATCAGGTCAGGTACAACTGGCTCTCCAGGAACAGGGTTGGAGATCCCTGATCCCTTACCCTAACCCCGACCCTATCTTCATTACCAGTCTTACCCCCAACCACTACCACTACCATTACCCTATCCCCAGCCATTACCTCAACCATTACCCTACCCCCAACCACTACCATTACCATTACCCTATCCCCAGCCATTACCTCAACCATTACCCTACCCCCAACCATTACCCTATCCTCAACCACTACCCCAACCATTACCATACCCCCAACCACTACCATTACCCTATCCCCAACCATTACCCTACCCCCAACCACTACCCCAACCACTACCCTACCCCCAACCATTACCATACCCCCAACCATTACCCTACCCCCAACCACTACCCCAACCACTACCCTACCCCCAACTACTACCCTACCCCCAACCACTACCCCAACCACTACCCTACCCCCAACCACTACCCTACCCCCAACTACTACCCTACCCCCAACCACTACTCCAACCACTACCCTACCCCCAACCATTACCCTATCCCCAACCATTACCCCAACCATTACCATACCCACAACCACTACCCCAGGCATTACCCTAACCCCAACCACTACACCAGCCATTACAATATCCCTTTCCCCTGCCGTAGCTCAGCACTTTGAAGTGATGATAGCCTCATTGTGACGAGACCTGCATGAGGCTGATGAGACTGGCTTTTTTTATCTGGAGGGATCGTGTGTCGGTCGACGACATGAGTGTGTGTAAAAGAGAGAGAATGAGAGGAAGAGCTCCCGAGTGGCGCAGCGGTCTAAGGCACTGCTTCTCAGTGCTAGAGGCGTCACTGCAGTCCCTGGTTTGAATCCAGGCTGTATCACATCCGGCTGTGAATGGGAGTCCCATAGGGCGGCGCACAATTGGCCCAGGTTTGGCCGGGGTAGGCTGTCATTGTAAATAAGAATTTGTTCTTAACTGACTTGCCTAGTTAAATAAATAAGGGAGGGTAGAAGGTTGGTTTTTGAGGGAGAGATTTACAGAGAGAGAAATAGAGATATATACAAAGTGTGGGAGAAAGAGAGAGAGCGTATCTGAGTTGCTGTGGGCGGGGGCATACATGCAGGGGGGCTGTGGGGCTGCAGCCATTGGCCCCAGATAGGAGCTGAAGTGTGAATAGCTCACATTGGCTTAGCCTCTAAGCTGGGCTGGACCTTTCATTTGCTATGCTTTGGTTGTGGAGTTTTGAGGGGTAAAAGGCAGCTGCCTACTAGCCGCCCGCCCGCCCGCCCGCCTGCCTGCCTGCCCGTGTGTGCCTGCGTGAGCTAGCAAAGGAGCTAGCTAGCACTATGCTTACAGGCAAATGACTGGATGATCCATGGATGGTTTTGAGGGGAGGAAGACGCACAGATTTCAGCCTGTTTGGATGTACGCTGCTTGGCATATTCCTGTGGAATAAAAGAGAGGGAGAGGAGCAGCAACGCCACTGAGGTAAATCTGTGACATTTACCTTTCCTCCTGCGTGTAGTGATGCCTTAGCTTCCGGGATTAGGTGGTGGGGGTGGGGGATGGTAGATGGGTAGAGCGAAGGAGGGCGAGAGAGAGACACACACAGAGAGAGAGAGAGAGAGAGAGAGAGAGAGAGAGAGAGAGAGAGAGAGAGAGAGAGAGAGAGAGAGAGAGAGAGAGAGAGAGAGAGAGAGAGAGAGAGAGAGAGAGAGAGAGAGAGAGAGAGAGAGAGAGAGAGAGAGAGAGAGAGAGAGAGAGAGAGAGAGAGAGAGAGAGAGAGAGAGAGAGAGAGAGAATAAGTCTGTGCATTATTAAGCTAAAATGCTGAGTGAATCAGTGCATATGCAGATCTCTGGTGATATTGATGAGCTGTGATGTATTGTGCCGTATGTGTATGTGATGAGTGATTGCGGAGCAGATTGTGTGTGTGTGTGTGTGTGTGATAACGGAGCAGCTTGTCTGTGTGTGTCTGTGTGCTCAGACAGTGTTTGGATAGCGGAGTGGCTGATTTAAACGCTGATCTTTTGACACACTCGCCTATTGTTATAGGACGTTATCCCTTATCTCTCTTCATGTGTCTGCCTACTAACCCCATCCTCTCTGTCTCTCCCAGCTTACTCTTCAAATGAAAGGTTTAAATCTCTTTTCTCCCTCTCTCATCCTGTATGCCTGTGCTGACCAAGCTTTTAGTATGGACAGGAGAAAAAAAGACAAACCTTTGAGTCTTTTGTGTATTTTAGCAGGTTTCTGGATAATTAAGCTTTAGATTGTATTCATCTTTCTCTCTATTCGCACACTTTACCTACCCCCCTATATTGTAAAGGGGAGAGGGGGAACAGCGGGAGAATAGTGGCGGAGACTCAGCTGTGTGTTGTGTCGCGCAGCTGAAAGAATTGCCTGTTGTGCTGGGCTTGGGCAGCAGCAGCATTGTGTGTCTGGCCCCTCTTTCTCTCCCCTCTCTCTCTCTCTCTTTCTTTTGAGGCTCACTCCATCCCTCCTGCATCCAGACCAGCACAGTTGGGGACCTACTTTCCCCCCAAAACAGTCCTCTCGATAAAGACAGTGGCCTCATCCCTCTATTAAGTCAATGAAAGGCATTTCACTGTACTTATGCATGTGACATTAAAACTTGAAACTTGAAAACCTACAATGCTAACAGAGGACAGCATTTCCAGAGAGAAATAATTCTGGGTCTCATGGCGTCAACATGGCTGAACAGATCACAACACAACCCATCAGAGGTATTTAGCGAATAGCATTTTGTCAGTCGTGTTCGTGTTGTGCAGCTTCTTTGTTCTGAAAGTCCTTCGAAGCACATGTTTTAACCTTACAAGCATTTTGCTATACCCGCAATAACATCTGCTAAACACGTGTATGTGACCAATAAAATTTGATTTGATGTGATTTGAACATCGGACCTAACACACCAATACCACCATCATGGGCCTATGTGAACACTGAGCAGCTCCCTGACCTCAGAAAAGATCTGGTAGGTGTGTGTGTGTGTGTGTTTGTGTATGGCTGCCTGCTATTTGCCTCATCATTAATCTGTGTGTACCTCCGCTACATTGATTACCTCTCCGTTCTTCTTAATTAATCATTATAGCCCAGCAATCCTTTTAATGGCGGAATGGAAGTGCTGACAGAACACAGGCATGGTATTAGGGACATGATACTATCCTTGTTCCCCAGGTCACTATATCACCAGCAGACATAGAGGAAGGATCACGTACAAATTCATGACAATGCTATTGTAGGTTATGTTATTACTGGTTCATATCCACAATATAGGATATTTACTATATAGCCTAAACATGGAAAATTGACAACAGTGTGATATATACTGTTTAATCAACATTTTCTTTCCCAGGGACACTATAAAAGGGAAAGACTGGCCACCAAGAATATTTACGCAGTATCAATTATGTTTTTTTGTAGTATCTATATTTAACCCACATAATAGGCTACCTATACATAATGAATCATATGCTATAATAAAATGTATAGAGAGCATTGTGGACGTTAATGGATAGGATACTGTGATGTTTGTGGTTGAGATGTTCCCATCTCCTAACCAGTGTATTAAGGGAGCACTTATATAGAACAGGCCATCCAAGTGCTGCCTCAATCAATTCTCTGTCATTTGCTTAGAGGACCTGGAAAGAGAGAGAGACAGACAGAGACCGTCCGTCCGTCCGTCCCTCTGTCTGTCTGACCGTCCCCCTGTCCGTCCGTCCGTCTGTCTGTCTATCTGTCTGAGAGGGGATGAGTGAGAGCTACATCACCACCTCAGTGTGTCTTTGTTGTCAGTCACAACATGGGACACATCATCCAAACCTAGCATGTGTTTGTCCTGGAAACACGCTCTCATATTTATGTAAGCCTTGGTCTTCTATGTGGAGGGGAACATTCAAATATCAAAATGGAAATACTGCACTTCGTTAACAGTGCGGAAAACATACTGTACCAACTAGGTATGTTCATTGTCTCTCATTCATTACTGAATGAGTGTTATAATGAAGGTTGTCACATATTTCTGTAGTCTCAGTGTCATCACGATTTTATTTTGTTTGTTAATATACATCATGTTCAACAGGTTGTAGTTTCATAATATAAATGGCATAGGATGTTGTGAATAATGCTAGCTAATAAACATCCGTTTCAGGGTCAGGTATTTGTTCCATGTTCTTTTTCTTTACCTTGGCTACTGACTCAGCATCCATTTACTCTTTGCTGCACTGATGCTCAGCAATTAACATTAAAACATCCGCTGTCTTGTGCTACTAAGGTTATTCTGAGAAATGTATCTGGAAGAAGACACATAACATCTCGTCCCATGCACACACACTCCAAACCAGCAGCGGTTAATTGTGGCAGATGTTTGTTTGGGTGTGTGCGTGTGTTTGTGTGTGCGTGTGTGTGTGTCAGACAGTGAGTGAATGACCATCAACAGCAGGGAGACAATTCAAGGTATCAGATGTCCCCAGACTGCTATTGTTAACACAATGGGAAGAGTACAGTCCTATCTTTGTCTCTGTGTGTGTGAGTGTGTGAGTGTGTGCGTAGATACTAGATGTTACAACTGCCATACAAGATGTTACAACTGCCATAGAATATGTTACAACTGCCATACAATATGCCCTGCATTGTTATTGTTTGTGCATGTAGCACTCCAGTTCATGGTTGCATCATTTTCCTTTTGTTGTTTTGAAAATCCTGAAAATAAAATATGTCGATTTACTACAGCTCTGTGCCTTGAATCCTGCCTACCGCACCGTGACACAAAATGTTACAACTGCCCTACAATATGTTTTCCTCAGAATGTGATGGAACAAGAGTACGTGATTATGGAAGAGCAATGTTTCTAAATAAATAAGCTATTACAATCTGGACAATCATGTAACTACAATGAGCAATATCCAGTTCTTAATCATATAAAAACAGTACATATACCTAGACCCTTCAATAAATACCTAACAAAATCTGCTGTAGGAAAATGTTGTGCCAAGTCAGCTCCAGGTAACCAGCTCCATAGAGAGGTCACAGCAGGCCTATGGGAGGGAAGGTCACTAGGTCACAGCAGGCATATGGGAGGGGAGATCACCAGGTCACAGCAGGCATATGGGAGGGGAGATCACTAGGTCACAGCAGGCCTATGGGAGGGGAGATCACTAGGTCACAGCATGCATATGGGAGGGGAGATCGCTGTGGGAAAGGTACTTGAGGTGCTTCTACATACTTGTAAGATAAGCTTCCATACTCTCAGAATATGTTAATCTGATTGTTTGGCAAGGGGAGTGTTACACAAAGCAGAGGTATTCATTGGCTCTTCTGTTGAAGGCAGCAGTCTGTAGGTTTTTTATGTGTGAGAGATAATTGTGTGAGAGATAATTACAGTCAGAGAGGTGCTGGTTTAGGTCCTTTCTACAACTTATAACAGGCATCTCTCGACTGTCACAAATTATTATTTTTATTTATTTATTATTTAACACTTATTTTACCAGGTAAGTTGACTGAGAATACATTCTCATTTACAGCAAAGACCTGGGGAATAGTTACAGGGGAGAGGAGGGGGGATGAATGAGCCAATCAGTGAGGTATAGGACTCTTAAGTTCCTTTACTTGTGCATGGAGGCTACAGTACTGTACATGTAGTGTTGCCTCAGTCACATCATGCTCTCACGAGGCGGCGTCGACCGCTTTTAGAGAACACAAACATTCACTGGGTCACACTAATGAAATATTTAGTAGTCAGCCTGTACAGACAACATACTTCTCTCTCAGTACAGTACCAACTAGCACAACTAGTGGCATCCTGCAGGATGCTATCACTACATTGCCCAAGTAGTGGGACTGAGACCCCAAAAATCGGGCAACAAACTTGACAACAAAAAATATGAACTATTGCTATGGGATAATAGTACTGTCAATGGCTGCTATTCTATTGCCATTGTATTGTCAATGGCAAGTCATTATGTAAGAGAAAGACGATAAGGACAATCAGAGTACACTACTAGTCCTTGGAATAATGCATTTGCGTTGGTACTCGAAGGCTTAAGGTGAAACAACACATATAGAGGTACAGATTTGATTTGTAATTTACTGTGACCCATACACACATCTATAGGTCCCAGCGTTGTACCTGGTCAGATCACATTGTATATCTAGCTGCAACTACTGATGCATAAAAAAGGTATTAAATCTTGGTTAAGTTGGAGCAGTTTAGGTTGTTATATGGCTGTTACAAGATCAAACATCTATGAATAACTTAGTATCTTCAGTTCTGCCATATTCACTCTGCTATTCACTTTGGAACTCAAGACTCATCACAAAGACTTCCTGAAATAGACTGTGTCTTTTTTGAATAGTTGAATAGTACTGTTACTGAAATGCTATTTTGTATTGTAGCATATAAAGACAAAAGGACATTTCACAATTTGCTCTCAACTACACAGCCAAAGTGGGGCTCTGTGGATTGTGAATGATTCAGTAGCCAGATGGCTGGGAAATCTGCTTTTTCTCATGCCAGACAAAATGGAGGCTGAATGTTGTTCCCTAGAGCTCTCATGTTTACCACATACCATTATGGGATGTTGGAATTCAACACTCCCACAAAGAATCCCAAATATCATCCCGGAATGCCTCAAATGATGATAACTTATAGTGGGAGTTATCGTATATCCATCAGTTGTTTCATTTGTGTAATGATGTAGTAGCATGATGTGTTGTATTATACACACACAGCATAAAGTGTGTGTGTGTGTGTGTTTGTGTTGTGTGTGTGTGCATTATGAGCTACCTAGCCATTTGTTGGTTTGAGGGTGAGGGTGAGGGTGAGGGTGGATCTCTGTCAGCTCTCCTCCTGTTATTTGTTCTTTGTGGGCTAGTACTCAGAATACCCAGGTGTTGTGTTGTGTTCTGTGATTGTTTAACACCTCTTCACATTTCCCTTTTGTTACTTGTTTGTGTATCCCCCTTTTATTGCTCATGGTTGCCAGATGGATTGACAGCACCTTCCCACTGTGCAGGCGGTTTTGTACACACTTTACTCCTGTTTCTAGTTTAATTTCACTCCCTTCGCATCCTGTTTTCTCTTTCTAAGCCATACCTACACACCTCAACCCAGGTTCAAATAGTGGAGAGTGTAAACTGACATATGTTAAACAGAGGGGGGAAAAATTGTGCCATGACATTAAAATAGATCATTATGAAAGGGTGTTTTAGATTACACTCTCCCTAAGACTACAGTAAGTCGTGTTTGGTGTCTGTATGTTCAGTGGGCGGTAGAGAGGAGGGGTGTTGTTCCCCTCTCTCTGAGATAAAGGGCCTCATGTTAGTTTTATCAGTGTGGTGTCTTGACGGGGCTGCTGTTTTCCATGTTGCCACCTCACTGGGAAATGCTGCCTGCTGCTGTCTCTGGTACACACTGTGGGACGCTCCACACTGATCTGGAGTTCCAATTAGGCTCACACTGTGCTTACCTGCCAATAGTCTACAGCTGCATTAAATGGGTATCAGGCAGGATATATGATCATTTGAATGAATCATATAGTGCTGTGTCCAAATGTGTCTATCAAATCACTAGTTATTGTAGACATTATTAAAATATCAAGGGAGAGTGATGCCAGTGACGACGGGCGATGACCATTCACTGAGATCAGCAACGTGGCTGTAGCTTTTGATTGGTTAAGGAGCCGGGCCCCAGCCCAGAGAGCGGCCCAGTGTTGGGAGGCAGGATGTGGGTCAGAGCAGACACTCTACAGGCCACTTCAGGGACACACGTCCCCTGTTCCTCTGCTACTTATCAATCGCCATCAAGAAGAGGAACTGGCTCTCACTACAAGCTATTTATAGTTCACACACTGAATATGGCATATGGCAAGCTTGGATCCATTACAAGAACTGCCCCTCTCTACCTTCAGGCTATGCTCAAACCCTACTTCCTAACCTGAGTACTCTGTTCTGCCACCTCTGGTCTCTTGGCCGTCGCAACCCTACGGGAGGTCAGCTCCCGCTCAGCCCAGTCAAAGCTCTGTCCTGGCACCCCAATGGTGGAACCAGCTTACCCCTGATGCTAGGACAGCAGAGTGCCCATCTTCAGAGAACATCTGAAATTTCCCCCCCGGGGGATCAATAAAGTACCTACCTATCTATCTATCTATCTATCTATCTATCTATCTATCTATCTATCTATCTATCTATCTATCTATCTATCTATCTATCTATCTATCTATCTATCTATCTATCTATCTATCTATCTATCTATCTATCTATCTATCTATCTATCTATCTATCTATCTATCTATCTATCTATCTATCTATCTATCTATCTATCTATCTATCTATCTATCTATCTATCTATCTATCTATCTATCTATCTATCTATCTATCTATCTATCTATCTATCTATCTATCTATCTATCTATCTGAAACCCTACCTCTTCAAAGAGTATCTTAAATAAGACACTTCAGTATTCTCTCCCCCCTCTCCAGTCCCCCCCACACACACACTTTTCCTACTAGCACTGACTTTGCTGAAAACTTCTTTATTGAGGTTGAGATGAAGATGAATGCACTAACAAATAAGTCGCTCTGCTAAATGGCTAAAATGGAGGTGTAAAATGTTTACAGCATATTTTAATTCTATACCTGATGACAGGCGTTGGACAACCAATTGTTTTGCCTGCCTTGAGACGTAGTTAAAGTTTAATGTTATGTACACAGAGAGAGTGAGAGAAAGCTTTCGATGATGCTGCTGTTCAGTGGCAGCGTGTGGAAACAATGTTGATGACATAACAGACAGGCTTGCCTAAGCCCCCTAATCCTTTTAGCAGGGCTACGATCGATGCCTCACACCTCAAACAAACACACAGGCGTGTTGATACTGGATAGGGGTTTACGTACCCTTTAGGTCAGGGATGGGCGACTTTTATGGGTGTGGGGCTCCCCAAAATCTAAATCATCATGTGGGGCCGCAGTGGCTCGTGGTTCTGCGTACCCACATCCATAGCCACACATGCAGTCAGAGCCGGCCCTAGCCTTTTGGGGGCCCTAAGCGAAATTACTTTAAGTTTAGATAGCTGGCCGCTGAATAATTTACCAATCTAAAACATTTTAGCAGACATGGGCTAATTGAGTGACTGTCAGTGACGGACATAACAATAGAAACACTGCTGATGCACAACCACATATCGAAATTGCACCTGGTGTATTTTATCATTCTAACTCTCAACAGTAAGTTGAGTCCCCCAGTTGCCCATCCCTGCATTAAGGGATTGCTTTTCCTGTCGCCTGCGAGCCTAGCTGTCACGTTTCTCTCTTGCTCTTTCTCTTTCCCCCTCTCTCTCTTTCATTCGCTCCCTCTCGTTCTCTTTCCCTTTCTCTGCTCCCCCTCACTATTTTCCCACTGCCACAGTCTACCATTCTGCAGCAGCCCCCCCCCCCCATCCCCCTGGAGTGGACTACAGCTGCTGATTGATGTCGAGGCTGCGAGGGGGGATTGAAGCTGATTGGACGATCAGCGTTCCATTTCCTAACCTTCCCCAGTAGCAGGAGAACGTCAGAAGTGTCCCCAGCACCTTGTTACACCTAACAGCATATGCTGCTAACGCTAATACCACGTAACAGAGAGGGATGGATGGATGGAGTGAGAGAGAGAGAGAGAGAGAGAGAGAGAGGAGGGAGAGAATAGAGAAAGGGGTAGAGAGATGGCTAAAGAGATAGAGATAGGGAAAGGAAAATAATCTAATGAAATTTGATTTGTCACATGTGCCGAATACAATAGGTAGAAGTATACATTTTAATGTGAATAATCTGAGTTTCAGCATCATACTGTTATCGTGGAATTGCCCCGATGCTTCTGAAATATTCTCAGTCATATTAGGGAAAATGAGACAATCCATACCTTTCATTTGAAATATAACCTAATCATAATAATATTATATTTGACATATAACCTAATCATAATAATATTATATTTGACATATAACCTAATCATAATAATATTATATTTGACATATAACCTAATCATAATAATATTATATTTGAAATATAACCTAATAATAATAATATTATATTTGACATATAGCCTAATCATAATAATATTATATTTGACATATAGCCTAATCATAATAATAATTGAAGCAAGGGCACAGTCCTATTGTAGGTCATTACGACAGATTTTTTGTAGTGATCTCTTTCTAAAGCTTTCTACACAGGGCATAATTCACTGAGTTGCGTAGAGGTTTGTCTCTTAGCTTCTGCATTTCACATGCTAGTAATCACTTAGCGTAATGAATCCAGGCTCTGACAGGTAAGATGTATAACTGGCTAACGGTGGCGTGAGTTGTTGGTAGCAGATCTCTGGGGAGAGAGGTTATGTCTTCTGTGTTGGCGCTACTGTAAACAGGACAGGGATACTAACAGGTACTCCTCATGTCAACACAAAGTCAAAATGAGCCAGACACTAGAATGTTTGTGTTACACTGGCAGGCTTTATGTGCTAATACACTGTAATGTACTGTATGTGTCATAAGTTAGTCACTAAACACTCAGTTCCTCAGCCTATACATTACATACAGTAGTACACATACACACACACCGTACCATTTATATCCAGATAGCTATTTAATCTGTCATCTTTTCTTGTAACCTGGAAGTGCAACATGTAAGCCTCCTCTTGTTGTCCTTAGCAACAGGACTGAGACTGGATGTTGCACAGTGGCTCTAGCAGTCTAGTTCTACTGTATGTGTATGTTCTCTGTTCTGGTGCATGTGTTTGTGTCTGGGTATATTTCTCTTTCACACCTCAGGGGTCAGTAATAATTACACCCAGTAGTTACTGTTGTTCAAACAGTTAAGCAGCATTTCCCAAACTCGTTTTTTACCCTAGCACTACAAAGCTGATTCAAATAATCAAAGCTTGATGATTAGTTGATTTTGTGTAGTGCTAGGATAAAAACCAAAACGTTCACCCCTTGGGTCCCCAGGACCAAGTTTAGGAACCCAGAGTTAAAGGGATAATTTACCCCCAAAAACAAAATGATAAGTATTTTTCCTGTTACTCTAAGAGGGAGGTTAGGCTGAAAACAGTAGTGAGAGACCATTCACTGGATCCTACTTTGTTTATCTTAATGTATTTAGGAACAAGATGATCAGTAGTATAGATATTCCTGATTAATACAGTTCCAAAGGTCTCTAAGTCTGTGCTGAAATGGTTATGTACACTATATACTCAATTTTTCTATAAATACAAGAAACTGGAACTTTTCACAACTAGACAAAGAATCATTTCATTGATGCTGAGTGGCTTGAGTGGTTCATTAGTGCTGGGGCCAAGCCTGAGTTAGTCCCAGTCATTGTTCTTGTTGTTTCAGAGAATAGAGAGGAGGGACATAGATAGTAATGAGGCCAAGCCTTTCCTCACTGAGCCTTTTGTCTTCCTGCTCCCTGCCTGTTTGCTGCATGCCTGTCTGCCTCCTGCCTGCCTGCTGCTTGCCTGCCTGATGCCTACCTGTCTGCCTGCTGCCTGCCTGCTTGTATGCCTGCCTGCTGCCTGCCTGCTTGTATGCCTACCTGTCTGTCTGTTTGTCTGCCTGCTTGTATGACTGCCTGTCTGCTTGTCTGCCTGCCTGCTTGTCTGCCTGCCTGCTTGTCTGCATGCTTGTCTTCCTGCTGCCTGTCTGTCTGCCTGAAGAATCCATTATGTCATCTAAGTCCAGTGGTTCACTCTGCAAATGAGAGCTCAACTGACATTAGGGTTTGAATTTAAAAAGAACCCTGGAACTCCCATTTTGAAAAAGGATTTATGGTTTTTAAACCGGCCATGATGACGAAGCATTTTTAGCATTCCTAAAAAAAAGAATGAACACAGATAAGTGGTTTGTGTCCTTAACTTGATATTTAGAGCATCCTTCCTGTAGCAGAACTTAAACTTAGGAGGGGTTTAAGTGAAAAACATTGGTTTGGACCACATTTGTGGAGTATTCATTGATTATTATTACATAATTACTGAACCTTTCCTCTATCAGCACACCTGCATTAGTCACCCCATCAGATACACTACCAGAGAGAAAACAACTCCTCCACTCCACTGGTCTAAGACACTGCATCTCAGTGCTAGAGGCGTTACTACAGACAACCTGGTTCGAATCCAGACTGTATCACAACCGGACGTGATTGGGAGTCCCATAGGGCGTTGTCCGAGTTTGGACGGTGTAGGCCATCGTTGTAAATAAGAATTTGTTCTTAACTTACTTGCCTAGTTAAATAAACGTTATATTACAAAAAAAAAATATATATATATATATATTAAAACTCCCTCTACAGCAGAGACATTCATTAGATTAGAACACATTGTGACACAGACATACTCCTACAGTATACACCACCAAGGGACTTTGTATGTCAACAACGATGACTCAAACTCCCAGCAAACTTTATCTTCCCTCCATAGCCCCAGTGTCTGTGATGCATAAAGAGCAGTGGAGCAGTATAATCCCAGTACATTGGCCATTAGGTGATTCATCATAGGGTATTGTATGGCTATTTGGTAGGGAGATGGCCTGAGTATGAAACCATTACTGCTGTAATCCATTGTCTCTGTCATCTAGAAGGGCCACTGAGAAAAGAGAAGAGAAGAGCCACTGAATCTTACAGACGGAAGTAAATATGGTGTTCAGATGTTTCAGAGAAACAGCTTTGGTTCTGGACGACAACTTAGAACTTTTACCAAGATGTGTGTGTGTGTGTGAGTGTGTCGTGACTGTCATATTCACAGATGAGTTAGGACTTCCGTCAGCCATCTGCCAGGTGTGTGATGGCTCTGTCATCTCTGTCTTTGTAAAGAGGGGAACACAATGACCCCTGTCTCTGTTGTCTTCTGTCAACTCCCTTCCACTGTAATTATACTGAGGCTCTGTGTGCGCGTGTGTGTGTGTGTGTGCATGTGTGTGTGTGTGATTGTGTATGTGTATGTGTGTGTGTGTGTGTGTGTGTGTGTGTGTGTGTGTGTGTGTGTGTGTGTGAGTGTGTGTGTGTGTGTGTGTGTGTGAGTGTGTATGTTTATGTGTATGTGTGTGTGTGTGTGTGTGTGTGTGTGTGTGTGTGTGTGTGTGTGTGTGTGTGTGTGTGTGTGTGTGTTTGTGTGTGTGTGTGTGTGTGTGTGTGTGTGTGTGTGTGTGTGTGTGTGTGTGTGTGTGTGTGTGTGAGAGCTCCCTGCCATTGTAATGATCCTGGGGATCTTTTGTACAAAACAATTCTCAGAGAGAGAGAACTCCAGTTCACTAATCATTAACCGAGAGACTGGCTCTGGTTAGCTAGCATATCATAGCCGTTAACATTTTGACATTAGCCAACCTTTTAACAGGAAATGTGGCCAGATGGTTGATATTGAGAAGGGTGTTAACTTTAAAGGTGCAGGCCCGAAGGGTAAATGAATTGACCAGATGTAGTAGAAAGCCACACATTTGTTGTTTTTTTTTTTTCAGACCATTATGTGTAACACCATTGTAAAGGGGATTTTCAGGGAGACACCTCCCGCACAGAAGCAGAGATAATGTCTATTTTGAGTTTATTTATTCTTGCTCACAGATAAAACGGAAAAAATGCAGAACTTACATTACTAATAATTGCAAAACACATTTAAAATACAAAGGCCCTCCTCTGCACCCTGTCTAGTTGGGCCTGCTGCATTTTACTGCATCCAACTAACAGCACCCCACAGTATTCCAGACAAGGCCTAACCAGTGTAGTATAGACTGTGACCAGATCTTCAGACCATTTCTGGCAAGAACAGTCAAAAAGTGAAGGTGGTTTGAGGCCTTCCTCACTTACTGCTCCGCATGTGTGTCACCACTGAGGTTAGGTTCTAAATGAAAACCAAGATACTTGGTTGTTGTTACCGCTGATACTTTCTGTCCTCCTAGGATTAGTGGTGCAGGTTGTGGATGGTCTCTAGAAAAACATATCCGAATTTCCATAGACTTTTTCCCATTCAGGAGCATGTTGTTGGATGTGGCCCAGTCTTCCAGCTGCTTTGCCTCCAAGCCCATGGAAGTGTCCTCTTGGATGCTGGTTAATGGTATGGCTCGGGACAGCCCTACATCATCTGCATACCCAGTGTCCAGAGTGTCACTGAAGACAACTTTTCGGGTGGACATGTGAAGGAGAAACAGATATGGTGAAACCACACCCCTTGTGGCACTCCAGAGGTGACCTCTGAGCAAGGGCTAAATGTGGCATTTGCCATCACCCTCTGACTTCTTCCGGTTGTGTAGCTGTGGAGCCAGGCTAGTAACCTTGGACACAGTTCAATGTCAGACAGATGTTGCAGGAGCTTTGCGGATCTACTCGATCAAGCGGGCTAGAGGACCTCTTTGAGACAGGCCCTTTATATTCTAATCCAACAGTACCAAATGTTCTGTAAACACCAGCCTGAGCGGCTGGGAGGAAGACACAACAGAATCACACAGTATCAAAGATCCATAATCACTGTGCCCTCGGCTCAGACTGGCCTCAAACTTTAACCATAACATTCAACACTGGCAGACATTTGACTGGCAGTTAAACAGGTCAACGGTAGGAACATCAGTACTCAGTTACAGTAAATACAGGAGAGGAATTAATAAAATAATTCCCCATTACAGTCATAGTTAGAAAGTCCCAATGTTCTTCATAGTGATGCAGGTAGGCATTTATACAGATGAACTTTGGAGACAAATACAGTCGTATGCAAAAGTTTGGGCACCCCTGACAATTTCCATGATTTCCATTTATAAATAATTGGGTGTTTGGATCAGCAATTTCATTTTGATCTATCAAATAACTGATGGACACAGTAATATTTCAGTAGTGAAATTAGGTTTATTGGATTAACAGAAAATGTGAAATATGCATCAAAACGAAATTAGACAGGTGCATAAATTTGGGCACCCCAACAGAAAAATCACATCAATATTTAGTAGAGCCTCCTTTTGCTAAAATAACAGCCTCTAGACGCTTCCTATAGCCTCTAATGAGTGTCTGGATTCTGGATGAAGGTATTTTGGACCATTCCTCCTTACAAAACATCTCCAGTTCTGTTAGGTTTGATGGTTGCCGAGCATGGACAGCCCGCTTCAAATCATCCCACAGATTCTCAATGCAGTGTTTTGGGTTGTTGTCTTGTTGAAATATCCAGCCCCGGCGTAACTTCATCTTTGTGACTGATTCTTCAACATTATTCCCAAGAATCTGCTGATATTGAGTGGAATCCATGCGACCCTCAACTTTAACAAGATTCCCAGTACCGGCACTGGCCACACAGCCCCACAGCATGATGGAACCCATACCATATTTGACTGTGGGTAGCAATTGTTTTTTTTGGAACGCTGTGTTCTTTTGCCGCCATCCATAACGCCCCTTGTTATGACCAAATAACTCAATCTTTGTTTCATCAGTCCACAGCACCTTATTCCAAAATGAAGCTGGCTTGTCCAAATGTGCATTTGTGGCATGTGTGCAGAAAAGGCTTCTTCCGCATCACTCTCCCGTACAGCTGTGCAAAGTGCGCTGAATTGTTGAACGATGCACAGTGACACCATCTGCAGCAAGATGATGTTGTAGGTCTTTGGAGGTGGTCTGTGGGCTGTTTTTGACCGTTCTCACCATCCTTCGCCTTTGCCTCTCCGATATTTTACTTGGCCTGCCACTTCTGGCCTTAACAAGAACTGTGCCTGTGGTCTTCCATTTCCTCACTATGTTCCTCACAGTGGACACTGACAGCTTACATCTCTGCGATAGCTTTTTGTAGCCTTCCCCTAAACCATAATGTTGAACAATCTTTGTTTTCAGGTCATTTGAGAGTTGTTTTGAGGCCCCCATGTTTTGAGGAGAGTCAAAGAGAACAACAACTTGCAATTGGCCACCTTAAATACCTTTTCTCGTGATTGGATGCACTTGTCTATGAAGTTCAAGGCTTAATGAGCTCACCAAACCAATTGTGTGTTCCAATTAATCAGTGCTAAGTAGTTACAGGTATTCAAATCAACAGAATGACAAGGGTGCCCAAATGTTTGCATAGCCTATTTTTCACATCTGATTTGCACTCTGTTTATAGATTTTCTATTGTGTTTTTGACTGTTTGTTTAATGTGTAACTCTGTGTTGTTGTTGTTTTTTTGTCGCACTGCTTTGCTTTGTCTTGGCCAGGTCGCAGTTGCAAATGAGAACTTGTTCTCAACTGACCTACCTGGTTAAATAAAAAAAAAAAAAAGTTTTTTAATTTCATACAACTTAATATTGCTACACTAAAAATCTTCGTCTGGACAATACCCCAGTACTCAGCGTTTATTAGAAAATGAATGACATGCAACTGTGATAATTTTCTGTGATGACAGAGTAAATTATTATGCAGCCTCAGAGGGGTGCCCAAACTTTTGCATACGACTGTATGTGGTACAGTTCAACCATAAAGACAAATGTTTTAATGAAAACTACCACAGGGGGTCTTTTGAGCCACACTGTATGATCACAGTACCAGAAGGGAAAATAAATAGCCAGACGATAGTGTCAGTTCATCTGAGTGAATGTTAATGTCTGTAACTCTGTCTTTTCTTATTGTAAAAAAATTAATTAGATTATTAAAAAAAGATCACTCTTTTAAATCCTCCTGTTTTAAAGCCTGTCTGCAAAGAGTGTGCAAAGCTGTCATCAAGGCAAAGGGTGGCTATTTGAAGAATCTCAAATATAAAATATATTTTGTTTTGTTAACACTTTTTTGGTTACTACACGATATGTCATAGTTTTGATGTCTTCACTTTTATCCTACAATGTAAAAAATAGTGCAAATAAAGAAAAACCCTTGAATGAGTAACATTCCAAACTTTTGACCGGGGGTGTATGTGTATACTAGCTCCTCCTCAATTTTTGTTTCTGCCCACAGAGAGGAACTAATGTTTGTGTTTGTTAATTAGTAGGTTGAGTAGGTTTTGGCAAATGTAACTTTGGTCAAGGCAGTTGGTAGTAATGCTGATAATAACCTTGGTTTCCTCTCTCTCCAGGTACGACACGCCCCCCTCGTGACGGGGAGGTCCCCGGGGTTGATTACAACTTCCTGTCCTTGGATGACTTTCTGAACCTTGAGCAGAGTGGAACACTACTGGAAACAGGAACGTATGAAGGTGAGGATGATGATGGTGATAATGGTTATGGTTATAATGATGATGATGGCGATGATGCTGGTGATGTTGGTTTTAGTGATGCTGGTGATGATGATGATGATGATGATAGTGTTGCTATGGTAGACTGTAGGAGTGGAGAAGATAATCTTTCTCTTTTTTGTGAGATTTCCTTTATGATTTTTATAGTGACCTGATAATATTTAATTAGGTCACAAGATTATTTGATTTTATGAGTATTATTTAAAAAAAATTACAATACAAAACATACACATAAAAACAGATCACAAGATTATCCTTACTACACTAGTACAGTGTACCACAGTCATAAGTCTTCTGTCCTGACAGAAACTACAATCAACCTGTGTGTGTGTGTGTGTGTGTGTGTGTGTGTGTGTGTGTGTGTGTGTGTGTGTGTGTGTGTGTGTGTGTGTGTGTGTGTGTGTGTGTGTGTGTGTGTGTGTGTGTGTTTTTGCGTGTGTAGTGTTAATCTGCTTGGCACCTGTACTATTGTGTGTTTGGCTCCTTTCTCCCTGCCCCGCAGACAATGTCAAATATCTGTCCACAGGAGCCTGATGCCTTCCAAATACAAATATGAGGCAGACCTACTGTACGTACAGTAGGTCTCAATGACATGACATGCACTGACATTGAGATAAGAATCCCATTCTCATGTCCAACATTTTAACTTTCCAAGAATTGTGGATATACTTCTAAAATATATTTCAGAATTATTTTTAAAGATCAGGATTAACAGTTCATTAGTTGTAGATAATGAAATATAATTAGAATGTAGTTTTGAGCATGTGTCGCTATCACTCTGGGATTTACAGGAAATAGACATAAGCAACAGATCTGGTACTGACCAATGATAAGCCAGTCATTTTAATGTATACTTTAACAAGGTAAAGTTTCTCTGAGCCGGCCCATTGTATTATATTTGTATACTCTCTGCTCCCAGACAATACAGCCCTCCCCTCTCAGTCCATAACAACACTGGCTAGGGAAAAAAGCCTGTTTTTCCTGCAGCTGCTTATTTCCACCATTTCAGGACTCGTTGTGCTCTGCCATTGTCTCTTTTCCCCCTGCATAAGATTTTGAGATTTTATAGATCCCCTTCCCGCTATCTCTCTGGATCTATTTGTCTGTTCTCTATATCTCTGTCCTCTATCTCTCTGTTCTTTATCTTTCCAGATCTAGCTCTCTGTCCTCTACCTCACTGTCCTCTACCTCTCTGTCCCCTCCTTCGCTCCCTCCCTCTCCTTCTCCCTCTCTTCCTCCCCCTCCCTCTCTCCTTCTCCCTTCCCCTCCCTCCCTCCCTCACTCCCTCTCCCTCCCCCCGCCTCTCTCATTCTCCCTCGCTCTCCCTCTCCCTCCCTCTCTCTTCTCCCTCCCTCTTACACTCCCTCTCCCTCTCTCCCTCCTCCTACCTCTTTTCCTCCCCCTCCTTCTCTCCCTCCCTCTCTCAATTTCAATTCAATTCAATGGGCTTTATTGGCATGGGAAACATATGTTTACATTGCCAAAGCAAGTGAAATAGCTAATAAACAAAAGTGAAATTAACAATAAAAATGAACAGTAAACATTATATTATGTCATATTATGTCTATATACAGTGTTGTAACGATGTGCAAATGGTTAAAGTATAAAAGGGAAAATAATGCACACTGTGGTATTTCACCCAATAGATATTGGAGTTTATCAAAATTGGATTTGTTTTCTAATTCTTTGTTGGTCTGTGTAATTTGAGGGAAATATGTGTCTCTAATATGGTCATACATTTGGCAGGAGGTTATTTTGTGGGCAGTGTGCACATTGCCTGTCTTCTCTTGAGAGCCAGGTCGGCCTTCTGCGGCCTTTCTCAATAGCAAGGCTATGCTCACTGAGTCAGTCACTGTGTACTCTCTGTTTCTAGCATTCTAGGTTGCTCTGTCTGTTTGTTAATTCTTTCCAAAGTGATTATCTTTTTGTTTTCTCATGATTTGGTTGGGTCTAAATGTGTTGCTGTCCCGACCAGTTTGCTTAGAGGACTCTTCTCCAGGTTAATTTCTCTGTAGGTGATGGCTTTGTTATGGAAGGTTTGGGAATCGCTTCCTTTAAAGTGGTTGTAGAATTTAACGTCTCTTTTCTGGATTTTGATAATTAGCGGGTATCGGCCTAATTCTGCTCTGCATGCATTATTTGGTGTTTTATGTTGTACACTGAGGATATTTTTGCAGAATTCTGTATGCAGAGTCTCAATTTGGTGTTCTTGGTTGGTGAGTGAACCCCCAGTATTTTTAGCCAGATCCTAATCGGTATGGCGAATTTTATGTTCCTATTGATGGCATAGAAGGCCCTTCTTGCCTTGTCTCTCAGATCGTTCACAGCTTTGTGGAAGTTATCTGTGGCGCTGATGTTTTCGTTTTTGTGTGCTCTAGGTCAATGGTGTCTAGATGGAATTTGTATTTGTGGTCCTGGCAACTGCACCTTTTTTGGAAAACCATTATTTTTGTTTTACTGAGATTCACTGTCAGTGC
Organism: Thymallus thymallus; assembly: GCA_023634145.1. NCBI lineage: Eukaryota > Metazoa > Chordata > Actinopteri > Salmoniformes > Salmonidae > Thymallus > Thymallus thymallus. Next base: position 19,171,128 of record CM042399.1, read on the forward strand.
TGACAGAATCGGTGCAGAAGATCTAGTTGCTGCTGCAGGCCCTCCTTGGTTTGGGATAGAAGGACCAAACAATAGACATTTGACTTCAGATTTTAGTAGGGTGCTCCCTCCCTCCCTCCCTCTCTCCCTCCCCCTCCCTCCCTCTCTCATCCCCTTTTTCTCTCTGTCTACCTCTCTTCCACCCCTCCCTCTCTCCCCCGCGTGCTCCTTTTCTCCCTCCCTCCCTCCCCCTCCCGCTCTCCTTCTCCCTCCCTCCCCCTCCCTATTCCTTCTCTCTCTCTCCCGCTCTCCATCTCCCTTTCACCCTCTCCCTCCCCATCCCCCTACCCCTTTCTATCTCCCTCCCTCCCCTCCCTCTCTCCCTCCCCGTTCCTCTGTCCTTCTTTCCCTCCCTCTCTTCTTCTCCCTCTCTCCCTCTCTCTCCTTCTCCCTCCTTCTCTTTCTTAGGCATGCTAATGTCTCTATTGTTGCCTAGGTAACTATTATGGGACCCCTAAGCCACCGAGGCAGCCCGTGGTTGGGACAGTGATTCTCAGTGATGCTGTGCTCTGCGACGGCCCCCCAGGCTCCCAGCAGTCCACTCCCAAACGCACCAAGTCCTACAATGACATGCAAAACGCCCAAGTAGTGCCTGCTGACTACGAGGATGACGACCAGGCCACAGAAATGAACAACAGTTTTACAGGTATGTCATTGTACATGCGGTCAAACAGTTAGACACAGACTACCACTACTAAACCAGACTGGTGTTCACTGTGGAATGTGTGTATTTGGGGGTTGGGTGAGTTGTGTGTGTGTGTGTGCTCATGTATGTTTATGTGTGTGAGCTATCATGTCTAGGCACATGGGTGAAAGAGCATGTGTGAGAGAGAGTGTGTGCCTGTGTTTGCGCTCTGTGTGTCGGGGTGGTGACATCATGTCTTTGTGAGGCTCATAACCACATAACACTGCCATCTGCCTGGAAGGAGGGAGAAGAAATACAGTACAGGCAGGGTTCATAGGGCCTCGATCTCTTCTCTCTCTCTCTCTCTCTCTCTCTCTCTCTCTCTCTCTCTCTCTCTCTCTCTCTCTCTCTCTCTCTCTCCTCTCTCTCTCTCTCTCTCCTCTCTCTCTCTCTCTCTCTCTCTCTCTCTCACACACACACACATCTTCTCTCTCTCACACACACACTCCCATCCTCTCTCTCTCTCTCTCTCTCTCTTTCGCTCCCTCCATCTTTCTCTCTCTTGCTCTTTTGCTCTCTCTCTCTCTCTCTCTCTCTTCTCTCTCTCTCTCTCTCTCTCTCTCTCTCTCTCTCTCTCTCTCTCTCTCTCTCTCTCTCTCTCCCTCTAATCTCTCTCTCTCTCTCTTGCTATCTCTCTCTCTTTCACTCTTTCTCTCTTTCTCTCTTTTCTCTCTCTCTTTCTTTCTATTGCTCTCTCTCTCTCTCTCTCTCTCTCTCTTGCTATCTCTCTCTCGCCCTCTCTTTCTCTCTCCTCTTTCTTTCTATTGCTCTCTCTCTCTCTCTCTCTCTCTCTCTCTCTCTCTCTCTCTTTCGCTCCCCTCCATCTTTCTCTCTCTTGCTCTTTTGCTCTCTCTCTCTCTCTCTCCTCTCTCTCTCTCTCTCTCTCTCTCTCTCTCTCTCTCTCTCTCTCTCTCTCTCTCTCCCTCTCTCTCTCTCTCTCTTGCTATCTCTCTCTCTTTCACTCTTTCTCTCTTTCCTCTCTCTCTTTCTTTCTATTGCTCTCTCTCTCTCTCTCTCTTGCTATCTCTCTCTCGCTCTCTCTTTCTCTCTCTCTTTCTTTCTATTGCTCTCTCTCTCTCTCTCTCTCTCTCTCTCTCTTGAAGTCCATAATAATACTTTGTGAATCGTTTTTTTAGGCATCATTCCTGACTGACTTATCAGAACCTGTGTTAATGTGTTAGCCCAGGACAGGAAGCAAACTGATGAGGACGGATGAGTGTGTTTTTCTATCCATCTCTCTCTCTTTGAAGTCTGTTCCATCCTGGAGAGTGTGTGAGACAGTCAGTTCAGTTCCTAGATGGAGTTTTTTTTTCTTCTCCTGGACGGGCAGGCAGTGTGAATCTATGCTCACATCTGTGTGTCCTGCCAGTCTGGCAGAGTGGTGAATTAGGCGTTTGATCTCCCCTGAAAGGCTCACGGAAGTGAGAGAGGGAGGAGGGAGACAGGGAGGGGCAAGACAGAGGGGAGGGAACTGGGGGATTGGGGTTTAAGAGACTGCATTTTCAATATAGTCATTGGGCCCCATTTCTTTTGGACAAGCAGGCAGGGGGGTTACAGAGGGAGAGAGAGAACGTAGCTGCAGTCGTGAACCATAGTATCATTTTATTTATGTTGGTTTTAGTAGTGCTATAGTGAAAACAGTACTCTTAGCATAAATTGTCTTCTCGTTCCACCCTTAGATTCCCACATTCCTGTTGATGAATGAAACAAAACCTCCTCTCTCTGTTTTGTTCTATGTTGTCGTGCTCCTTACTTTCCTAGGATCCTTAGTGCGTAGTCTATTCCCCTCTCCTTTGTTGTGCACAGGTAACCCTTGTGACCAGGACGAGAGCCGCGGCGGTGTTCTACGGCCGTACCCCGCACGCGAGAACGCTCCGTCCTATGGTCTGAACAACGTGGCCGCCTCCACCTCGGAAAGCGGGCAGCAGACGCACGCCCCAGCCCCAGGCCTCCCCAGAAGACCCTCTAGGACCCCTGCCAGACAACTGGGAGATGGCCTACACCGAGAACGGAGAAGTCTACTTTATAGAGTATGTATAATATACCTTATACCCTAAATCCTTGTGACTCTGGCCTATACCTTAGTTTACACCGAGAACAGAGAAGTCTACTTTATAGATTATGTATAATATACACTACATGATCAAAAGTATGTGGACACCTGCTCGTCAAACACCTCATTCCAAAATCATGGGCATTAATATGGAGTTGGTCCCCCCCTCTTTGCTGCATGGACTTGCTTCAATTCAGCCACAAGAGCATTAGTGAGGGTGGGCACTGATGTTGGGGCGATTAGGCCTGGCTCTCAGTCGGTGTTCCAATTATTACCAAAGGTGTTTCGATGGGGTAAGGTCAGGGCTCTGTGGAGAACAGTCAAGTTCTTCCACACCGATCTCGACAAACCATTTCGATATGGACGTCGCTTTGTGCACGTGGCATTGTCATGTTGAAACAGGAAAAGGGCCTTCCCCAAGAATCGTCTAGAATGTCATTGTATGCTGTAGCGTTAAGATTTTCCTTCACTAGAACTAAGGGGTCTTCTCAAACCATGAAAAACAGCCCCCAGACCCATTACTCCTCCAACAAACTTTACAGATGGCACTATGCATTCGGGCCAGTAGCGCTCCTCCTAGCATCCGCCAAACCCAGATTGTAAGTATCTTTAGCTTACACTGAGAATGGAGAGGTCTACTTCACAGACTACATACCCTACATACATTGCATTATACACTTCCTATACTATCAAGCCTCTCTGTCCTGTATCCCACCCACTATCCCCTCCCCTCCTCTCCTCCTCCCCTCCCCCAGACAGGCCTTTCAGTGCTCAGTGCTCTCCAGGCTGTTAATCCTCTATAGTCTGATCTCCTTAGAGATCACAGGCAGATCAGATCACCTGACCACCTCAATGCAGCCCAGCCCTCTGTCCTCAGACCAACACACAGAGCTGAGTCTACCTGCCTGCCTGGCTGGCTGGGAGAGGATGAGGAAATGGCTGGGTCCATTCAACACCTGCATGTTGGTCCTGCTTCTATTATTGGACTAGCAGAGTCACATGGATTGAAAAGAAAGCTTGTAGTGGTGATGTTGACGATACAGCTACCAATTCTAGACAATGGGTTGAAAATTACTCCTTCCAACCCTCTTGTTGGTGTTCCCTAATAGGGGAGAAGTCTGTTTTGGTGTAGCGTTGGTTTTACCTGCTTGTTGACCTTAACCTTTCACATCCATGATGAGATCATTGGTCTTCTGTTAGACTTTTAGTGCCTCATCACCTTGACTTCTTTAACAGCTCTGTGTGCTTGTTGTTTCCTCCAGCCACAACACAAAGACCACATCGTGGATCGACCCTCGCTGTCTGGAGAAACCCCTGAAACCTCTGGAAGAGTGTGAGGATGATGGTAAGCCAGGCCCTGTGTGCGTTTGGGTGTGTGTGTGTCTCTGTGTGGGTGTGAGGAGAGAGAGAGAGAGAGAGAGAGAGAGAGAGAGAGAGAGAGGGTGTTTTGTGTGTTTGTGTGCGTTGTGTGTGTTTCACTCATTTCTGTGCTCTTGTTTACCACCTAATCCTGCACCTTGTAGATGTATCAGTAGGTGGTGCCACTGAGCTCATATTGAAATATGACAATTACTATGACAGTGTTTTGATACCTTGGTCAAAATTGAAAAGTGGTTCTTTTTGAGGTTGGCTTTCATCTTAGGAATTGTGTAATAATTCCTTTGAATATTTGTATTATTATTATTATTTATTTGTTACACCACTGTGTAAATTGTACATTTTCAAATAAATATCTATGCAACAATGTCACATAAATTTTGTTCAGGTACATACAAGTAATGATATAGATGTCCTGTGTGTGAAAGTTCAGAAGAAATAACTGATTTGACCAATTCTTCGACCAATATCACTACCATTGTGGCCATTTACAGTAGCTAACTGTCATGTATCATATTTTAGGTCCATACATAATTGATTTTATGGATTACGGTGCATCTATTTGTCAGTAAATACTAACTTGGTTACTTAAATGTGGTCTCTCCTTGTTTTCCTTTCTTTGTCATTCCATCAACCAATCAACCTCCCTCTCTGTTTCATTCCATCAACCAATCAACCTCCCTCTCTGTTTAATTCATCAACCAATCAACCTCTCTTTCTGTTTCATTCCATCAACCAATCAACCTCCCTTTCTGCTTCATTCTGCTCTCTTCACATTGGAGAAGAAGGGGTACATACTGAGGAACCAGACAATGAGCTAGGTATGCATCTTTATTCTCTCTCTCTCTCTCTCTCTCTCTCTCTCTCTCTCTCTCTCTCTCTCTCTTCTCTCTCTCTCTCTTCTCTCTCTCTCTCTCTCTCTCTCTCTCTCTCTCTCTCTCTCTCTCTCTCTCTCTCTCTCTCTCTCTTACTTGGGGTTGCCTTTGGGCTGTTTGCCATCTTGGGCCCCGATGACGTCGATATCCTCCTCTCTCCTGCTGGGGCTCCTTTTCCTCCATACCACACTGCTTCGTCCTTATATGGTGGGTCATTCTGTCACGATCGCTGTGAAGAATTTACCAGGCGCAGAGAGATTGACGTTCAACATATTTTATTTAACATGAACGGTGAAAACAACAAAGAGAAATGTGACCGTAACAATAATGAGAGGTGCACAGGCACCTAATCAAAAACAATGACCCACATTGCAGGTGGAAAATTAACACCCTAGAATATGGGTCCCCAATTAGAGGTAACTCACTTCAGCTGCCTCTAATTGGGAACCAACACAAACCTCCATAGACCTTACTAGAAACCCCTGAAGTCATTAAAACTCATTTTTCAACCACT
>CM042399.1:19176870-19184370 GCA_023634145.1 Thymallus thymallus
CGGACTCCATTTTGTGTGGCCAGTGTGTAGTTTGTGTAGACCTATGTGGTTGTCACAGAGCTGGTGGGATTTACGAGGCTGTGAGCCAGAGGATGTCAAACACTGTGTACTGTCATTTATCATGGTGACAATCAATATCCACACTCATCCTTTTCCTCTCCCTTGCTCTCTCTCTCCCTTGCTCTCTCTCTCTCTCTCTCTCTCTCTCTCTCTCTCTCTCTCTCTCTCTCTCTCCTCTCTCTCTCTCTCTCTCTCTCTCTCTCTCTCTCTCTCTCTCATATTCGGACCTTCCCACCTCTCTCTCTATCTCTCTCGCTCTCTTTCCCCCCTCCCTTGCCCCCCTCCCTCTCCCCCCTCCCTCTCCCTCTCCCACATCATCTCTCACATCATCAGTCACATCAACAGGAAGACCCAGTATGAGAACCCCATAGTGGAGGCTAAGCGCAGGAAGCAGCTGGAACAGCAGCAGCCGCAGCCTCCTGAAGGTGAGCGGTACATTCGAGGTTCGTTTCCTGCCCTGGCACGGCACCATTTCTTTCTTTCTTCATGTCTGTCTCCGTCTCGTCTGTCTCGTCACGTCTTGTCTCATGTCTTGTCCTGCAGGGTTGGGGATGATTCCATTTGAAGTCAGTCATTTCGGGAAGTTAATTTAAATTCCATTTTAAGAATTAAACGTTAGCTTCTCAGAATTTGAATTTCGATTCATTCTCCTGGATTATAAATGGAATTGACTCCATCCTTTGTCCTGTCCTGTTGGCGTTTGGGTTCTTATTTGTTTTATTAAAGATCATTGAAGCATCATTTTTATATTCCTTTCAAGACATGAGCCACTGTAGAATTTGCTTATTTGTCATCAGAGTCTTAGGACTGTGGAAGCTGCCGTCCATGTGCAAACTGCTGCTGATATCATACTTGCTAAGTGTTAGGACCACTGAGACACAATGTTATGAAAAAATGGCATTTAATGATCAGATGTAATGTTAAAATATATTTTAAATAAATGTATCTCTTATTGTTTAATTTACTGTGTCAGAATAAATGACTACTTGCCAGTTACATTTTGGGTGTATATTGTGCATGTGTTAACTGTGTAGAGCAGGAGTGTCAAACTTATTTTACCCAGGGGCCGCATTTGGTCTTAAACGAGGTCCAGAGTGCCACACTGAATATTGGTTATATTTCCTCGCCTTCAAATTTGCAAAAAAGAGTCCTCTATCCATCGTTTTAGCAATTTCCGGTGCTCCCTGACTGTCTAGCTTTCATTTAGGTGATTATTAGGAAGCTGGACACAGCCAAGAAACTGTATGAATGTAGGTCTATTATTTCTACACAGTTTCCATTTGGTTTTAGTCATTTTAAAGTGTATTGCGTATGTATTGCGCAAGTTTGAGTGAGCAAATGCATGAATGTGAGGCTTCTGTCTGTGTACCTATGTTTGCATTTTATTGATTGTGTATGTTTGTGTGTGTCAGTGTGTGTATGTGTGTGTGTGCTTGCGTGCCTCCGTGTGTTTGCGACTGTGCATGCGTGTGTGTTCTTGCATATACCCGTGTGTGTGTTTGTGTGTGTGATTTCACAGTCCCTCTGTGTCTCTCGCTGTACAGAGTGGATAGAGGAGCACTCCTCAGCTGGAGTTCCCCTGGCCATCTACGCCAGTAACCACCTGGAGACATACCGTGACCCGCAGGTCCCGCCTCCACTGCCCCCTGCCCCAGGAGGCACCAAACGTGAGTGGGCTTACACTTTCTAGATAACGCACAAATACACACACACACACACACAGACACACACACACATTCAATACTAGGGTCTTGTGCACGGACATCTAACTCGCAATCAAATACACCCACAATGTACAGTTTCAGTGACACAGATGCATGAGCAGACACAGATAGACACAGACAGGGGGCCCTTGGAATCAAGGGTTTCAAGGGCTCAAACGCTTGAGGAAACAATGACCATATACAGTCGTATGAAAAAGTTTGGGCACCCCTGACAATTTCCATGATTTCCATTTATAAATAATTGGGTGTTTGGATCAGCAATTTCATTTTGATCTATCAAATAACTGATGGACACAGTAATATTTCAGTAGTGAAATTAGGTTTATTGGATTAACAGAAAATGTGAAATATGCATCAAAACGAAATTAGACAGGTGCATAAATTTGGGCACCCCAACAGAAAAATCACATTAATATTTAGTAGAGCCTCCTTTTGCTAAAATAACAGCCTCTAGACGCTTCCTATAGCCTCTAATGAGTGTCTGGATTCTGGATGAAGGTATTTTGGAACATTCCTCCTTACAAAACATCTCCAGTTCAGTTAGGTTTGATGGTTGCCGAGCATGGACAGCCCGCTTCAAATCATCCCACAGATTCTCAATGATATTCAGGTCTGGGGACTGGGATGGCCATTCCAGAACATTGTACTTGTTACTCTGCATAAATGCCCCGGGTAGATTTTGAGCAGTGTTTTGGGTCGTTGTCTTGTTGAAATATCCAGCCCCGGCGTAACTTCAACTTTGTGACTGATTCTTCAACATTATTCCCAAGAATCTGCTAATATTGAGTGGAATCCATGCGACCCTCAACTTTAACAAGATTCCCAGTACCGGCAGTGGCCACACAGCCCCACAGCATGATGGAACCCCCACCAAATTTTACTGTGGGTAGCAAGTGTTTTTCTTGGAACGCTGTGTTCTTTTGCCGCCATGCATAACGCCCCTTGTTATGACCAAATAACTCAATCTTTGTTTCATCAGTCCACACCACCTTATTCCAAAATGAAGCAGCTGTGCATTTGTGGCGTGTGTGCAGAAAAGGCTTCTTCCGCATCACTCTCCCGTACAGCTGTGCAAAGTGCGCTGAATTGTTGAACGATGCACAGTGACACCATCTGCAGCAAGATGATGTTGTAGGTCTTTGGAGGTGGTCTGTGGGCTGTTTTTGACCGTTCTCACCATCCTTCGCCTTTGCCTCTCCGATATTTTACTTGGCCTGCCACTTCTGGCCTTAACAAGAACTGTGCCTGTGGTCTTCCATTTCCTCACTATGTTCCTCACAGTGGACACTGACAGCTTACATCTCTGCGATAGCTTTTTGTAGCCTTCCACTAAACCATAATGTTGAACAATCTTTGTTTTCAGGTCATTTGAGAGTTGTTTTGAGGCCCCCATGTTGCCACTCTTCAGAGGAGAGTCAAAGAGAACAACAACTTGCAATTGGCCACCTTAAATACCTTTTCTCATGTTTGGATGCACTTGTCTATGAAGTTCAAGGCTTAATGAGCATTTTTGCATAGCCTATTTTTCACATCTGATTTAATTTCATACAACTTAATATTGCTACACTAAAAATCTTTGTCTGGACAATACCCCAGTACTCAGCGTTTATTAGAAAATGAATGGCATGCCACTGTGATCATTTTCTGTGACGACAGAGTAAATTATTATGCAGCCTCAGAGGGGTGCCCAAACTTTTTCATACGACTGTAAGGTCATTGTCTATCAGCCCACATGCACCATAATGAACGTTCTGTGTATGTTAACTAGCTATGACCAATACACCATGGATGTTAAGCATTTTCACCTGGCGTTGGGGCTCCGGAGTGGCGCAGCGGTCTAAGGCACTGCATCTCAGTGCTAGAGGCGTCAATACAAACCCTGGTTCAATCCTGGGCTGTATCACAACCGGCCGTGATCGGCGTCCCATAAGGCGGCGCACAATTGGCCCAGCATCGTCCTGGTTAGGGGAGGGTTTGGCCGGGTTAGGGGAGGGTTTGGCCCGGTTAGGCCATCAGTGTTAAGAATTTGTTCTTAACTGACTTGCCTACTTAAATAAAGGTTAATAATAATCACTGACTATTCTCGCTGATAAAACAAATGGTGAGCAATTGATTATACAATGGTGAGCAATTGATTATATTATATGGATGCTTGGGTTGATGGACAGACAGCCAGACAGACATAGATAAGTAGACAAGTAAAATGACAGACAGGCAGCTAATGTAACTGACACAGATAGACACAGAGACAGATACAAATAACGTTATTTTCCCTGTGTTCTGTAGGAGGGAAGCCGTTCTTCACGCGGAACCCAGCAGAGCTGAACGGAACCTTCATCAACACCAAACTGAAAAAGAGCCGCCGCGGGTTCGGCTTTACCGTCGTCGGGGGCGACGAGCCTGATGAGTTCCTCCAGATCAAGAGTCTAGTCCTGGACGGTCCTGCTGCTGTGGATGGGAAGATGGAGACAGGTGCAGTATACCTCCAAAGCCCATAGATGGCACTGTTTCACACCATTTATACAGAAAGCATTTGCAGTCGTGACTTGCGACATACACCAAGTTTCCTGAAACGAGTCGCATGTGGTAATATACTTGCACCCCACATAGTACATTCACTGTGTACTTACTGTTCTACTAACTGTGTTACTAATGGGATGTGATAGTGACTGTGTTACTAACTGTCCTGTCCGTCTCCCTGTCTCTCTCCTCTAGGTGATGTCATAGTGAGTGTGAATGACATCATCGTGCTTGGCTACACCCACGCCCAGGTGGTAAAGATCTTCCAGTCCATCCCCATTGGCTCCATGGTGAACCTGGCCCTGTGCCGCGGCTACCCCCTGCCATTTGACCCCGACGACCCCAACACCAGCCTGGTGACCTCTGTGGCCATCCTGGACAAGGAGCCCATCATCGTCAACGGTCAGCAGAGCTATGACTCCCCGTCCAGCCACGGCAGCCAGACTGGAGGCCCTGTTAACGGGATAAGGGAGCCGCGGGCCCTCAGCCCCTCGGCGGAGGTGGCGTCCAATGGCTCTCACGGCTACTCCTCCAGCGACGTGGTCACCCTGGCGTCGTCCATCGCCGGCCAGCCTGAGCTGATCACGGTGCACATGGAGAAGGGCGATAAGGGCTTTGGGTTCACCATCGCTGACAGCCTGACAGGTGGGGGTCAGAGGGTGAAACAGATTGTGGACTACCCCCGCTGCAGGGGCCTGAAGGAGTCAGACATTCTGATGGAGGTAAACAAGAGAAACGTCCAGAACATGAGTCACAACCAGGTGGTGGACCTGCTCAGCAAGTGTCCCAGAGGGAGCGAGGTCACCATGCTGGTGCAGAGAGGTACGTGGTCCACTGATCAGGGTCTCGAGGGAGGGAGAGGAGGAAGGATGGAGGGATTGGATGGAGGGGTGTCTGGTCATAATGCTTTGTGCCGTGGGATACATGATCAACCTAGGGAGGAGGATGTGAGAAGGGGATGGAGGGATGGAGGAATAGAGGAGGATGGATGGAGGAATAAAGGGGATGGATGGAGGAATAGAGGGAATGGATGGAGGGAATAAGAGAGGGGGATGGATGGAGGAATAGAGGGGGATGGATGGAGGAATAGAGGGGGATGGATGGAGGAATAGGGTGGATGGATGGAGGGAATAAGAGAGGGGGATGGATGGAGGAATAGAGGGGGATGGATGGAGGAATAGAGGGGGATGGATGGAGGAATAGAGGGAATGGATGGAGGGAATAAGAGAGGGGGATGGATGGAGGAATAGAGGGGGATGGATGGAGGAATAGAGGAAGGTGTGGATGTTCTGTGGAAGAAACATGAGTGGGTGAGCAAATAAGTGAAGGAAGGAATGGATGGCAAGGTGGAGAGCAGGGCCAGGATGGGAGGAGGAGGATGGTGTTCAGGTCAGGGACTCTTATCTGTCATGTATATGGATGAAGAGTGACTCTGCTGAGATACTGCTAGTCTCCCTGTGTTCTCTCTCTCTCTCTCTCTCTCTCTCTCTCTCTCTCTCTCTCTCTCTCTCTCTCTCTCTCTCTCTCTCTCTCTCTCTCTCTCTCTCTCCCTCTCTCCCCTCTCTCTACCCCTCTCTACCTCTCTCTACCCCTCTCTACCCCTCTCTCTACCCCTCTCTCTACCCCTCTCTCTCCCCCCTCTCTCCCCCTCTCTCTACCCCTCTCTCTCCCCCCCTCTCTCCCCCTCTCTACCCCTCTCTCCCCCTCTCTCTCCTACTTTCTCTCTCTCCCACTCTCTTTCCCCCTCTCCCTCTCTTTCCCCCTCTCTTTCCTTCTCTCTCACCCTCTCTCCCCCTCTCTTTAACCCTGGTCTTTGTCTCTGGCGCTGTGTCTGTGTTGATTAGATGATAACTGGGTGTGTTAATAGTGAGAGAGCTCAGCCAAAGATGCCGTCTTACTCTGATCAGTGTCTTATTTTCCAATTAGCTTGGGAGGGATCCTGAGAAAGAAAGTTAGAAAGAGAGGAACAGAGGGTGAGGTGGGGTGAAGGGAGAGGAAGAGGGAGAGATAGAGGAAGAGGTACAGAGCAGAGAGAACAGCGGAATATGTGAAATGGAGGTTGAGCTAGTCAAGGCCATTAGCAGCAGCAGAGCTGTTAAAGCAGAAGACTGTATTCCACAGGAGGTCGGGCATTTTGTAATGGCTGGAGTGGAATAGGTGGAATGGTATCAAACACATCAAACAGGTGTTTCCAGGTGTTTTATGTCATTCCATTTCTCTGTTCCGTTGTTCTCCCCTCAGCACACATCATTAATGTCTATGATTATCCTTCCTCTGTCACGACAATCCAGACCATCTTTACAACATAAATTACCACTGGAGATTAAACAGGTGCATGTATTCCATAAAGGGTTACACTAAAACCTTACTCAACAGAGTTCTTACTTTACCATGTTAAAATAATAATTAAATAAAAATTATAATAAGGTTACAGTCAAGAGTTTTGCAAGGCTAGAGAAAGAGACAAACTGTTAATAGCAACCATCATTATCCATACAGTTTCTAACCAGGCGCTAATTTAGCTTCAGCCCTCATAGTTTGTGAAATTGCTTACCCTGCCTCCTTCCCCAGATCCCTATTAGCTGAGGGTAGGCATATGCAAGCAGCATCAATTATGATCTCTAATGAGTTGACCTTGGGTGCCTGGGCTGAAATAATGCTGCTGTATTGACTTAAATGTCAGCATCATTACTGTCCTGTACCAGACTGATACACACGCAGATACAGCCTGTCTCCTGGCTGCTGCTAGGACACCCAGAAGGGAGAGGGGAAAGGCATGACTGCGGAGGCAGACGGGGACAGACACCAGAGACCACCTCCCTTAGCGTAGATGGCAGGTGGCCATTACACTAGACCCAGGTCAGTCCCTTGGTCAATTTCCTGTTGATGAGGTACTGAGATTCTTTGGGCTTGGGTAAACATTGTTATGTAGCGTTGGATTGTCTCTGTGAAGCTGTGAGCAGCAGACTGATGTTGCTGTGGGTGTGGAGGGAACAGTGGCTTTCTGGCTGGCTGACTTGCTAGCTGGCTGTCTGGTTCGCTGGCTGGTTCTCTGGCTGGCTGGCTGGCTGGCTGGCTGGCTGGCTGGCTGGTTGGCTGGCTGTCTGGTTTGCTTGCTGTGTGGTTGGCTTGCTGTCTGGTTGGCATGCTGCCTGTCTGTCTAGTTAGCTGGCTGTCTTGTTGGCTGTCGGAAGAG
>CM042399.1:19186870-19256870 GCA_023634145.1 Thymallus thymallus
AGTGAGTGAGTGAGTGAGTGAGTGAGTGAGTGAGTGAGTGAGTGAGTGAGTGAGTGAGTGAGTGAGTGAGTGAGTGTGTGTGTGTGTGTGTGTGTGTGTGTGTGTGTGTGTGTGTGTGTGTGTGTGTGTGTGTGTGTGTGTGTGTGTGTGTGTGTGTGTGTGTGTGAGTGGACGTGTTTAACTATAGTAAACAAACAAAAATTGGACCAACTGGTCAAATGCTATTTCTAGGGGGTTTAGGGTTAAGGCTATTAGTGTTAGGGTTAGAAATACGTTAATGGTTAGGGTTAGGAGCTAGGGTTAGTTTTAGGGTTAGGAGCTAGGTTTTGGATTAATGTTAGGGTTAGGGTAAGGGTAAGAGTACAGGTTAGGGTTAGGTTTAGAGTTAGTGTAAGGGGTTAGGGAAAACAGGGTTTTGAATGGGACTGAATTGTGTGTCCCCACAAGATTAGCTGTGCAAGACTGTGTTTGCGTGTGTGCGTGTGATATCCCAAAATTATTTTCAGCTGTAGGTAATAATGCAAGAAACGTGCTGAGCAGAAATTGAAAGAAATAACCCCCACCTGGCCACCCCCCCAAAATATACTGCAAAGTTGTCTAGGACGGTCGGTGCCATCTTGTAGGAAGTGTATAGAGGATGTTGTTCCCACTGTGACGATTACAACTTATCTAAACCAAAAACGGTGGATAGATGGCAGCATTCACGCAAAACTGAAAGAGCGAACCACCGCATTTAACATGACTAGGAACATGGACGAGTACAAACAGTCCAGCTATGCCCTCCGTGAGGCAATCAACCAGGCAAAACGACAGTACAGGGACTTAGTGGCGTCTCAATTCAACAGCTCAGATAGGAGATGTATGTGGCAGGGACCTGGACATGAGTAAGAGGTTTAAGCGTATTAACCCTCGCAAGGCTGCCTGCCCATACGTCATCCCAAGCCGCGTCCACAGAGCATGTGCAGATCAGCTGGCTGGAGTGTTTACGGACATATTCAATCTCTCGCTATCCCAGTCTGTTGTCCTCACTTGCTTCAAGATGTCCACCATTGTTCCTGTACCCAAGAAAGCGAAGGTAACTTAACTAAATGACTATCACCCCGTAGCACTCACTTCTGTCATCATGAAGTGCTTTGAGAGGCTAGTTTAGGATCATATCACCTCCACCTACCCGACACCCTAGACCCACTCCAATTTGCATACCGCCCCAAAAGATCCACAGATGACGCAATTGCCATCACACTGGACACTGCCCTATCCCATCTGGACAAGAGGAATACCTATGTAAGAATGATGTTCTTCGACTACAGCTCAGCCTTCAACAGCATAGTGCACTCCAAACTCATCACTAAGCTCGGGGCCCTGGGTCTGAAGCCCGCTCTGTGCAACACGGGTGCCCCCACAAGGGTGTGTACTCAGCCCCCTCCTCTACTCCCTGGCCACCCATGACTGCGTGGCCACGCACGTCTCCAACTCAATCATCAAGTTTGCAGACGACACAAGAGTGGTAGACCTGTTTACCAACAACAATGAGGGCTCTCCAGGTGAGAGCCCTGGAGGAGTAGTACCAGGAAAATAACCTCTCCTTCATTTTCAACAAAACAAAGGAGCTGATCGTGGACTTCAGGAGACAACAAAGAAAGCACACCCCCATCCACATCGACGGGGCCGCAGTGGAGAGGGTGAAAAGTTTCACAGGTCCAGCTACACAGACAGTGCCTCTTCAACCTCAGGAGGCTGAAGAAATGAGCCCCTAAGACCCTCACAAACTTCTACAGATGCACCGTTAACAGCATCCTGTCGGGCTGTATCATTGCCTGGTACGGCAATTGCACCATCCTCAACCGCAGGGCTCTCCAGAGGATAGTGCAGTCTGCCCAACGCATCACCAAGGCACACTGCCTGCCCTCCAGGACATCTAGAGCACACAGTGTCACAGGAAGCCCAAGAAGATCATCAAGGACCTCAGCCACCCAAGCTACAGCCTGTTTACCCAGCTACGATCTAGAAGGCGAAGACAGTACAGGACAGCCGGCCTCCGCCCAGTACCCTGCCCTAAACTTAGTCACTGTTACTAGCCAGCCTCCGCCCAGTACCCTGCCCTGAACTTAGTCACTGTTACTAGCCAGCTACCACCTAGTACTCAACCCTGCACCTTAGACTGCTGCACTATGCACATTGTACATGCACACTTTAATAATGTTTACATACTGTTTTACCCACTTCATATGTATATACTGTATTCTAGTCAAGGCTGATCCTATATAACTACTGCTGTACACACCTTTTCTATTCATATACTGTCCATAATGTCTACACAACATTATATACATATACACTATATTTATATTTCGGACCTTGGCTTTGCTCTTTCTGATATTTCTTACAGTTTTTTACAGTTGCCAGGACCCATTTCTCAATACTTAGGTCACTTTTCCAAAACTCTTCACACAGTTCTCCTAACCAACTTTCAGCTTGGCACAGCAGTTATTTTCACTTCCAAAATGCTCTAAAACTACCAAAACACTTCATACATGTATCAAATCAAGTAGCATTACACAATGTTTTCTTTTGTAAAATGTCTTTACAAAACAAGAATGACACCTCTCTACTGTTTAGAATTCACTGCAGTATATGTTACAGGAATGAATCAGACATGATGCATGATTATTCAATATGTTTTATCTCATTTTTTGGCCTTGTCCATTCCTGGCAATCTTCTGCAGATACACTCTGGGCCAAAAGTTTGGAATATTACTCATTCAAGAGTTTTTCTTTATTTGCACTATTTTTTACATTGTAGAATAAAAGTGAAGACATCAAAACTATGACATAACACATTTGGAATCATGTAGTAACCAAAAAAGTCTTAAACAAATAAAAATATATTTTATTCTTCAAAGTAGCCACCCTTTGCCTTGATGACAGCTTTGCACACTCATGGCATTCTCTCAACCAGCTTCATGAGGACCGCCACAGGAATGGAAGATCCAGAAATACCTCTGCTGCAGAGGATAAGTTCATTAGAGTTATCAGTCTCAGATTCAGCCCAAATAAATGCTTTGCAGAGTTCAAGTAACAGACACATTTCAACATCAACTGTTCAGAGGAGACTGTTTGAAACAGGCCTTCATGGTCGAATTGCCTCAAAGAAACCACGACTAAAGGACACCAATAAGAAGAAGAGACTTGCTTGGGCCAAGAAACACTAGCAATGGACATTAGACCAGTGGAAATTTGTCCTTTGGTCTGGAGTCCAAATTTGATTTTTGGTTTCAACCTCAACCAAATTTAGATGCTTTGGGATGAGTCAGACCGCAGTGAAGGAAAAGCACCCAACAAGTGCTCAGCATATGTGGGAACTCCTTCAAGACTGATGGAAAAGCGTTCCAGGTAAAGCTGGTTGATAGAATACCAAGAGTGTGCAAAGCTGTCATCATGGCTACTTGAAGAATCTCAAATAAAAAATAATGAACTTATATATTCACTTTTATTCTACAATGTAAACAATTGTGGAAAAAAAAACCTTGAATGAGTAATATTCCAATCTTTTGGTCCCCAGTGCATGTCCAGGAGGGACATTTGATCATGTGGATGGTGGTCATAAACCTTCCACCTCCATGAGGAAAATAATTCCTCTATGGGGTTGAGGAATGGAGGGTCAGGTGTGAGGAAAAGTGACACCATCCTGGGATGGGCTGCAAACCACTCTGTGACTGCACGGGAGTGGTGAAATGTCACTTTGTCCCATACAATTACAAACGTTGGCTGATTTCGTCTCACTGCAACCCTTTCCTCACCTGGCACAACCCTTCCATAGAGGTCATCCAGGAATGAAATGAGACGCTCTGTGTTGTATGGCCCAATTAGCGGTTTGTGTAACAGCAATCCATCACAGGATATTGCTGCACACATTGTGATGTTGGCACCCCTCTGGCCCGGGACATCCACTGTGGCTCTTTTCCCAATCACATTCCTTCCTCGCCGCCGTGTTTTGGCCAAGTTGAAACCAGCCTCACCCACAAAGGGAGATTGGCTTCAATCTCCATTACTCTCTAAAATAAATCCACAAGGCAACATAAGAGTTAGGCTATTAAGGTAGTTTACATTATACCTAAAAACATGCCATTGTGTGCCTCTGCCCTGTTTGGGCAGTTACAGAACTGTTTGGGCAGTTCTGTATTTTATAGCCATCTTACCTGGACATATTGTTTCCTGAGTTGCTTGACTCGTTCAGAGTTCCTCTCAAAGTGTAATGTTGTCTCCAACACTCTGTCCCGAATCTCTGTGAGTTTTATGCCATTGTTTCTGATGACCATATCAGCGATTGCAGTTTCCTGCACAGCAGTGAAAATCCTACCGCTCCCGTCTGTGGGAGGTAACTGTTGGGTCCCAAGCAGAAATACAAAAACAATTACACACAAGTGGGTTTGGAGGCTTTGCTCAATTTACTTCTAGCCACTCTTCTTCCTCTGTCAGCCACTTCTCTATCGCTGGCTGGATCCATTTTTACATTACAGTACAGCATTATTCCTAAGATGTCCCCTTTTGTATAGATGGTAATGAAATTGAAAGACTAACACCTGGGTAGGTGTTCAGCTACAGTGGGAATCAGCTGTGGTTGGTCTAGTTGTTTTGGTAGTATTACATTTTTTAGATTTGGAATATATTTCAATACGATATTACTGTAGAAATGTAGCAAATTGCTGTCTTATTCAATGTTGTGTTATGTTAGATTTTTTTACTTAACAGTTTTGAATAGATTATGTAAACATGTGCAAATTGGCCTGTACGTACAGTACACATAGTTTTGGTGGTGGTTGTGTCTGAGTGAGAAAATAATTCATGAAATTTGAAAGATGTAGTCATTGAATGCATTTTGTGCCAAAGCAATTAAATATTATCCACAGTTTAGCCCACAGACTGCTGTTTTGCTCACTGTGTGAAGATTTTTGAAAAAGTGACCTAAGTATTGAAAAATGGGTCCTAGCGATTGTAAAAAAAAACTGTAATTCCTTTATTTTTATTGGGGGGATTTGTGTGTATTGTTTTGTATTGTTAGGTATTTACTGCACTGTTGGAACGTAAGCATTTCGCTGCACCTGCGTTAACATCGGCAAAATACGTATCATCGTGTGGCATTACGTAGGTCCACAATGCAAAACAATGTTTGGGAATCACTGGTCTAATCAACCTCTGTTGATCTTCTGATGTATCGCATCTGCATCCCAACACACACACACACACACACACACACACACACACACACACACACACACACACACACACACACACACACACACACACACACACACACACACACACACACACACACACACACACACACACACACACACACACACACACACACTCATTCACACGCTTGCTATGATGAGAACGGTAGAAAGAGAGCACAAGGATACATTATGAATCTTGTAGAGGGGCTTTGCAGGCAGCAGCAGAAAGTTTTAACATTTAATGATTTTCTACAATGCAGCAGGATAGGTACAGAAAGAGCTTTCCTATCATGTGTTAACGTTGCCGGAAGTTCCACTGATGTTTTCCGAGCGTTTTCTTTGTGCTTTCCTATCATGTGTTAACGTTGCCGGAAGGTTCCACTGATGTTTTCTGAGTGTTTTCTTTGTGCTGGGTCACGGGATAGTGACAGCCTGAGGGCATGCGTCGGCCACAGGTGAACCTTAAATCAGTTTGAGATTAAAGTGGAGGATGGTTTATTGGCTTCATCTAAGGTGGCTGAGATGCAGGAGGGAAGCGGAACCCTGGTAGATGGAGATACCTCAGGGATCAAGCACTCTTCGGGAGGTATTCAAGATTCCTTCTCTTGAAAGTACAGATGCAGCATGATCCATGTTAAACAGAAAGTGCTGCTGTAGTTTGATAATGGCCTCTTCCATTGGTCTAATGCGCTATCAAACTCCCTACTTCACTATACATCAATATGGTTTCCTAGGTAATATGCTGCTGCGGGTGTTTTTTTCTAATAGCCCACATGACCTTAGAATTATAAGGTTCTACAGTGGGGAGAACAAGTATTTGATACACTGCCGATTTTGCAGGTTTTCCCACTTACAAAGCATGTAGAAGTCTGTAAATCCAGAAAATCACATTGTATGATTTTTAAGTAATTAATTTGCATTTTATTGCATGACATAAGTATTTGATACATCAGAAAAGCAGAACTTAATATTTGGTACAGAACCCTTTGTTTGCAATTACAGAGATCATACGTTTCCTGTAGTTATTGACCAGGTTTGCACACACTGCAGCAGGGATTTTGGCCCACTCCTCCATCCAGATCTTTCAGGTTTCGGACTTTCAGCTCCCTCCAAAGATTTTCTATTGGGTTCAGGTCTGGAGACTGGCTAGGACACTCCAGGACCTTGAGATTCTTCTTACGGAGCCACTCCTTAGTTGCCCTGGCTGTGTCTTCTGGGTCGTTGTCATGCTGGAAGACCCAGCCACGACCCATCTTCAATGCTCTTACTGAGGGAAGGAGGTTGTTGGCCAAGATCTCGCGATACATGGCCCCATCCATCCTCCCCTCAATACGGTGCAGTCGTCCTGTCCCCTTTGCAGAAAAGCATCCCCAAAGAATGATGTTTCCACCTCCATGCTTCACGGTTGGGATGGTGTTCTTGGGGTTGTACTCATCCTTCTTCTTCCTCCAAACACGGCGAGTGGAGTTTAGACCAAAAAGCTCTATTTTTGTCTCATCAGACCACATGACCTTCTCCCATTTCTCCTCTGGATCATACAGATAGTCATTGGCAAACTTCAGACGGGCCTGGACATGCGCTGGCTTGAGCAGGGGGACCTTGCGTACGCTGCAGGATTTTAATCCATGACGGCGTAGTGTGTTACTAATGGTTTTCCTTGAGACTGTGGTCCCAGCTCTCTTCAGGTCATTGACCAGGTCCTGCCGTGTAGTTCTGGGCTGATCTCTCACCTTCCTCATGATCATTGATGCCCCACGAGTTGAGATCTTGCATGGTGCCCCAGACCGAGGGAGATTGACCGTCATCTTGAACTTCTTCCATTTTCTAATAATTGCGCCAACAGTTGTTGCCTTCTCACCAAGCTGCTTGCCTATTGTCCTGTAGCCCATCCCAGCCTTGTGCAGGTCTACAATTTTATCCCTGATGTCCTTACACATCTCTCTGGTCTTGGCCATTGTGGAGAGGTTGGAGTCTGTTTGATTGAGCGTGTGGACAGGTGTCTTTTACACAGGTAACGAGTTCAAACAGGTGCAGTTAATACAGGTAATGAGTGGAGAACAGGAGGGCTTGTTAAAAAAACAACGAACAGGTCTGTGAGAGACGGAATTCTTACTGGTTGGTAGGTGATCAAATACTTATGTCATGCAATAAAATGCTATTTAATTATTTAAAAATCATACAATGTGATTTTCTGGATTTTTGTTTTAGATTCCGTCTCTCACAGTTGAAGTGTACCTATGATAAAAATTACAGACCTCTACATCCTTTGTAAGTAGGAAAACCTGCAAAATCGGCAGTTTATCAAATACTTGTTCTCCCCACTGTATCTGCAAAAAGATGATTCTGAGATAATTGGCTTTAAAGTTCCAAACCCTCATTGGTTTGAATGGTGTGAACAATTTTTATCTTGTATTCTTTTTAGTTTAACAACTCAAGTTGGGATATTAAGAATAATACATAGGTAGAGAACTAGTACAGAACAAGGCGATGTCAATAACTCAGTTTTGACAAAAATGCATATAAAACCATATCATTCCAAGCTTTTACATTGCCTGTTGAATTGATACAGAGAAGGAAGGGAGAACAGTGCTTATCGGTATCTCTGTTTCTCTGCTCACTGGGCTACTTGTTGTCATGGATTCCGTACCAGTTGCTTGAAACAGGTTGATGATTGTATCAGTTGATATTACAATGTATGTTTTGTTTTACAGCTGAATGCTGTATGAATGGATATCATAGTTGTGAGGGGTTTGGAATAAGCTGTTCACTTTAAATGCTGATTTATTTGTATTCATCATCCCATTACTTCTAGTGAACATTTCATTATGTTGTTAGATTGATCTCCTGGATGTGTGTTTGTGTGTGTGTGTGTGTGTGTGTGTGTGTGTGTGTGTGTGTGTGTGTGTGTGTGTGTGTGTGTGTGTGTGTGAGCTAGAGAGAGAGAAGGAGAGTCAGAGGAGTGAGAAAGAGAGAGAGAGAGAGAGAGAGAGAGAGTAGTGGGGGAGGGGTGGATGCCAGCAAGCAAGCCACACCATGCAAGGAAGAGAAAGGAGAGGGCATAGGGAAAAAAGAGAGATGGAAGGAGTAGACAAGATCTGCTTCGCAATCTGCGAGAGTTGAGCAAAGGAGCTGCTGCCAGCTGTAGGTGAACACACAGAGAGACATTCAGAAGATGCTCTCAGTGAGAGGGGATCTGACAATGGCCTTCCATATCATGCTCAAACTCCTGGATCCTGGTAATACACTAATTTGATTACCCAGTTGCAGGAGAATTGTAAAACTTGTAGTGTATTTGAGGTTTAAAAAGGCTTCTGAAGTTTAAAAAGGCTTCCATGAAATTTCAGAATTGATTTTCCCTTACGAAAAATGTAACCCCTACAAATTTTAAAAATTATGTATAATCCACAAAATAATTCACATTTCCTGTTGCTGCAGAATTATTTTGCTGCTGTAGCAAACTGGCTCAAATTAAGATAGTTGAGATTCTGTAGTTGAGATTCTGCCTGCAGAGTGCTCTGTCTCACTCTCGTTTGGTGGTTTGGTCGCTCAGTGGCTCGTGTTCAGTGGATCGGTGGATGTGAGCAACCTTCTGCAGCATCAGTCAGTCAGTCAGCTTCCTAGTAGCAGGAGAGAGAGAGAGAGAGCGAGAGTGTAAGAGAGAGAGCAAGAGGGTGAGAGAGATAGAGTGAGAGAGAGGGAGAGGGTGAGAGAGATAGAGAGGGAGAGGGTGAGAGAGATAGAGAGGGAGAGGGAGAGGGTGAGAGAGATAGAGCGGGAGAGGTTGAGAGAAATAAAGAGAGAGGGTGAGAGAGCGCAGAGCGGAGCAAACTGCAACATAGCACAGCACAGCGCCACTCTGAGAATGAGAGAGAGTGAGAGCTGGGCTAGCTCGGTTCATCTCTGCAGCAGGACCCAAAGTCCTTACCTCCATCTTTGCGTCCCTCCGTCCGTCCTGTGAAGTGGTTATTTTTGCTCAGCGGTGGGGACGGTTACGGAGTAACGCCGGTCATTAATGCTCTCTCTGTCTCTCTGCCGCTGCTTTGCAGGAGTGGTGCCAGCCAAGAGGAGCCCCAAGCTGGTGGTAAGTACAACACAAGTCTCTTCTCCTTCATCTCCTCCCTTCATCTCCCTTTCCTCCGCTGCATGTGTTAGTGTTATTCCCCCGGGGTGCATGCCCGCTTTCTACTGGATGGATATGGGGGCTATTTAAAGAACAAAAGACATGGAGCCTTCCATATACCTCCCCTGCTACTTTTCTTTATCCCCATTTTGTTTTTTTTCTCTCTCTCTCTCTCTCTCTCTCTCTCTCTCTCTCTCTCTCTCTCTCTCTCTCTCTCTCTCTCTCTCTCTCTCTCTCTCTCTCTCTCTCTCTCTCTCTCTCTCTCTCTCTCTCTCTCTCTCTCTCTCTCTCTCTCTCTCCCTTCCTTCCTTCCTTCCTTCCTTTCCTCCTCCCTTCCTTCCTTCCCTCCACCTCTCCCATTCTGTCATACTATGAGCGATTAAGGTTAGCCTTGGTGCCCTGATTGAGTTGTTGTAAAGGTGACCAGCTGTTAGGGAGGGCATAGGGTCATGGATGAAGTGAACGAGGGATGAGGGGAAAGAAGGAT
This sequence comes from Thymallus thymallus, assembly GCA_023634145.1. Classification (NCBI taxonomy): domain Eukaryota; kingdom Metazoa; phylum Chordata; class Actinopteri; order Salmoniformes; family Salmonidae; genus Thymallus; species Thymallus thymallus. Next base: position 19,196,715 of record CM042399.1, read on the forward strand.
GAGAGAGGAGAGAGAGCGAGTGAAGAGGATAGATGAACAAATAATGATGGAATGAGGGAAAGACCTGAAGGAAATGTTGGAGCCATTCTATGGGAGTGACTCACATGCTTGAGCCCACAGGTACAGTAGACAGAGAGGAGGAGAGGCCGACTAGCTGCCTCAGTGCTGGAGTAGAGAGGCCATCCATAAAGTATGTATACTATAGGAATGTGGATAATATATTACATACATACTTCAGCATTCCTGTTAACATGAAGCAGGGATATTTGGGATTAGGGATTAGGGATTAGTGGGATATGGCATCGGTCATAGATGGGGCGTCGCCGATTGAGGTCATGTGATGGGGTTGGGGAGGGGCAGGGCTCTGTCGGAGTTGAGTGGGGGCAATAGTGACCCTGGTCGATTGCCACTGTCGATTCGTTTTTCTCGATGGAAAGCAGGTTTTGTGTTGTATCATTGAAAAGTCAGGCTGCATGCAACTCTGTGTCAGCCTCTAAGAGCTGTTCTGCCTCTGGTGCTGGGCTTTAAATATGTGTTCAAAGTACACTGCCATTTGCAAGAGGGACCTAACTGTCTTGGTGTTTTTGCAACTCTATTGATCAGAATAATTGTTTGCGTGTGTTTTTGTTTCTACTAACAAGATTATTTTCAAATGTGTTTGGTTTTCCTCTCATGCATGATGTTGATTTTAATATTTAATCAAACATAACAAATATTATTAAACCTTAAAATGTCTTAATTTAGCTAGATACAACTTGATGACATGGTTTCCTTGACCTGACCTGAACCTGTATGTTCAATGTGTTAGACACATATGGGTTTTTTATAGTCCATTTTGATGTCCCACAGTCATATACCCAAGCTTAGAGGTCATATATTCAGTGAATTGCACTGGACTTTTTATTTATTTTTTAAATAAAAACTGAAAACTAGTGTTATTGGCTGAGAGGTTTGGAACATTAACACTGTAATATTGTGAAAATGATGATAATCCCCTTTTAGTGTAAGAACTGTTTTAAAAGACCGCCTGAAATTTCAGCCTGTTTTGGTGGGATGGAGTTCTCGCCTGCCTGGTGTCATGATCAGGCAGTAGATATTAAATGGGTGGACATGAACGTAGTGTGTGTATGAATAAACACATATCCTGTTGTCTTATTGTAATATGAAGAAACTATTCAGACACTGTTCTGTGTGTGGACGTCATAGAAACCGTCTTCTCTCCCACACACCATTAGAATACAGCTCTTACTGACAGACACACTCAATTCACTTTGTGTTTCTATGATGATGACCTTGGAGGTTGTTTCCTTCTCCCTGCTCTCTACTACCTTCCCTTCTTGTTCATCTCTCTTTTTTCACTCCCCGTCTCTTTTATTCTGCCCTCTTTTTCTCCCTGTCTCTTTCTCCTTCCTTTCTCACTATCACCTCACCTTCTCCTCTCGTCTTATCTCTCTGCCCCTGTCTTGCACCCTCTCTCCCTCCCCATTCTGTCCATTCAGCAGCAGCTGGAGAGGAAGGACAGTCAGAGCAGCTCCCAGCACAGTGTGTGCAGCCATCGCAGCACCCACACAGACTCTCCCAGCCACCCCTCCTCCAACATGCCCAGTGAGGCCGTAGGCCCCCCTCCGGCTGCCCCCACCCAGCTGCTGCCTGGCCTGCCTCCCCTGCCCACCCAGGACCCTGGAGATGGCACCATGACTCTCCAGAAGAAGCCAGACCCCTTCAAGATCTGGGCCCAATCCAGGAGCATGTACGAGAGCAGACGTGAGTAGACTCAAAATCAAATACTTGTAGTTGTTTGGCACAACTGACAAAGGCAGGTTCAACAATGCTGCCAAACACAAATAGATATTAGAGTGAATGAGCCAGGGATCTGATCATCATGTCTGTTGTTTGGTGGGAAGAGAGAAACTCTTGAAACTTTTGAGATTTTTCTGTTCGGAATAGACTAAGTGTGTGGGTGTTGCATTGGATCCTGGAGGAGAAGCATTGTTAAGTATTTTGTAGGAACAGCTCAATGTGTGTGTGTGTGCATGTGTGTGTGTGTGTGGTATGAGTGTATGAGTCAAACCTGACTCTGTGACAAAAGGTGTCTAGGAGAGCTTAGTCTCCTTGAAACACAGATGTGTTTCCTGCTCTGCGACGCTATCGACATCTCTGACAATATAAAGCACCTGCATTTATAAGAGGTGTGTATAGGTTTGATGTACCGCCTCGCCACCGGAAGAAGGGGAACGGTCATATACATCCTACCTTGCTGACGGCTCAGAAATTAAATATGGTGTATCCAGTGTTGACCCAAGCCGACGTCATGAGCTATTAAAAATTTAAAAAAAAATAAGGAAAGGGGGATACTAGTCAGTTGTACAACTGAATGCATTCAACTGAAATGTGTCTTCCACATTTAAACCAACCCCTACAATACTTATTTCTGTTTCTAACCCTGAGAATCAGCAATGATAGAAGGTACACTGGGCGATAGAAGGTACACTGGGTGATAGAAGGTACACTGGGTGACAGAAGGTACACTGGGCGATAGAAGGTACACTGGGTGATAGAAGGTACACTGGGTGACAGAAGGTACACTGGGTGACAGAAGGTACACTGGGCGACAGAAGGTACACTGGGCGATAGAAGGTACACTGGGTGACAGAAGGTACACTGGGCGATAGAAGGTACACTGGGCGATAGAAGGTACACTGGGTGACAGAAGGTACACTGGGCGATAGAAGGTACACTGGGCGACAGAAGGTACACTGGGTGACAGAAGGTACACTGGGCGATAGAAGGTACACTGGGCGACAGAAGGTACACTGGGCGACAGAAGGTACACTGGGCGATAGAAGGTACACTGGGCGATAGAAGGTACACTGGGCGATAGAAGGTACACTGGGCGATAGAAGACACCCCCGTTTTGAGTTGTAAAAGCAGAAGCATCTGTTCTTAAAACTCTCCCCCATATACGTTACAATCACAACTCAGGTCCTCCATTATTCATGAGTGGAAGAGGGCACCACCCCACTTATTTACTATACTCACTACAAGGCTCTTGAGAGAAATTGTTTGTTCTCCAAACAATGGGTCATTTGTTTCCATCTAGGGGGGCAGTATGATGACTCCTCGAGAAAAACAGTTATTCAATATTAAAGAGTCTGGTCATTTACAGTACATTGCAACATATACAATTAAACTGAGTGAGCCAAAGTTATCACCGCCTCCCCCAACGGCCTGCCACACTTTATAAGTGGCAGGCCGTTGCGTGTTTGATGTGAGAGAGATAGAGCGGGTGAGAGAGCACAGCGTGGAGCAGACCGCAGGGGGAGGCGATGATCACTCTGGCTAACGTACAACGTAGCACAGCACAGCGCCACTCTGAGAATGAGAGAGAGTGAGAGCTGTGTTTACATTTATGGTGTATTAAAAATGCTCCAATCAGCAGAATATGCTCATTATGTGTGCACGTGCAGCTTGTGTGTGTTTGTGTGCCTGTGTGTGTGTGTGTGTGTGTGTGTGGGTGTGTGTGTTGAAGTATGTATGTATGCATGTCAGTGAGTAGTGCTAGTTGCCTGCCAGCCTCAGCCTGCAGTGCTGGGTAATCAGTGCAGGCGGTGTTGCAGTGCTGGTTAATCAGTTCAGGCGGTATTTCAGTACTGGTTAATCAGTTCAGGCGGTATTTCAGTACTGGTTAATCAATTCAGGCGGTGTTGCAGTACTGGTTAATCAGTTCAGGCGGTATTTCAGTACTGGTTAATCAGTTCAGGCGGTATTTCAGTACTGGTTAATCAGTTCAGGCAGTGTTGCAGTACTGGTTAATCAGTTCAGGCGGTATTTCAGTACTGGTTAATCAGTTCAGGCGGTATTTCAGTACTGGTTAATCAGTTCAGGCAGTGTTGCAGTACTGGTTAATCAGTTCAGGCGGTATTTCAGTACCGGTTAATCAGTTCAGGCGTTGTTGCAGTGCTGGTTAATCAGTGTGTAAAGTAGTGCCACTAGAATCTAGGTCTGCTGTTGATTAAATATTAACTGGGCCTGGTGAGAGCTGCTTTAAGCTCAGCCTGATTGGTATATCTGTTTGATAACCCCTCAAAGAGCCGCAGCCCTCCACCATGGAGCTGATCTTACTGTTTGTTGGGCTGGATTATTAGAATGGGTTGGAGTTGTAGAAGGAAAGGAGAGAGGAAAGGAGATAGGTATTTAATGTGTGCTGGTGCTTCTGTGTGTTAATGTTATGTAGCAGGTTGTGAACTCATAACCTTTTTATGGTGCTCTTGGTGGTGCCAGGATATACTAGGACAGAGACAGGAATGAGACAGGGCTAGAGATGAGACCATGGTGGGGCCCTCCCTCAGAGATATTTTGTCTGAAAATGGTCCATGCCCTGTGTTCAGACTGGCCCTGTGGGTGAACAGACTAACACCAAATTGCCTGTGTCCTCCCACAGCCACGTGTGTGTGTGTTCCAGAGATAGAGACGGAACGGGAAAAAGGGGTAGAGAGTTAAATGGTCACATTCATAGAGAGCATGTACATCCTGGCATTTGTTCCTCCTGTCCTCTGGAAACCTACTCTACACCTGAGAGAAGGAATCTAATATGCCCAGTGATGCAGAAGAGAGTAGAGAACTGAATTGAATTGTAGTCCTCTGTAGCTCAGTTGGTAAAGCATGGCACTTGCAACGCCAGGATAGTGGGCTTAATTCCCGGGACCACCCGTGTGTAAAATGTATGCACGCATGACTGTAAGTCGCTTTGGATAAAAGTGTCGGCAAAACGGCAAGAAAAAGTATGTTAACCCTTTAGAATTACCTGGGTTTCTGCATAAATTGGTCATACAATTTGATCTGATCTTAATCTAAGTCACAACAACAGACAAACACAGTCTGCTTAAACTAATAACACACAAACAACAATACATTTTCATGTCTTTATTGAACACATTGTGTAAACATTTACAGTGCAGGGTGGGAAAAGTATGTTAACCCTTGGATTTAATAACTGGTTGACCCTCCTTTGGCAACAATAACCTCAACCAAATGTTTTCTGTAGTTGCAGATCAGACTTGCACAACGGTCAGGAGGAAGTTAGGACCATTCCTCTTTACAAAACTGTTTCAGTTCATTAATATTCTTGGGATGTCTGGTGTGAACCGCTCTCTTGAGGTCATGCCACAGCATCTCAATCGGGTTGAGGTCAGGACTCTGACTGGGCCACTCCAGAAGGCGTATTTTCTTTTGTTGAAGCCATTCTGTTGTTGATTTACTTCTGTGTTTTGGGTCATTGTCCTGTTGCATCACACAACTTCTGTTGAGCTTCAATTGGCGGACAGCTAGCCATACATTCTGCTGCAAAATGTCTTGATAAACTTGGGATAGCAAGCTGTCCAGGCCCTGAGGCTGCAAAGCAGCCCAAACCATGATGCTGTTCCTTCCAAACAATTCAACTTTAGTTTAATCTGTCCACAGAATATTTTGCCAGTAGCGCTATGGAACATCCAGGTGCTCTTTTGCAAACTTCAGACGTGCAGCAATGGTTTTTTTGGACAGCAGAGGCTTCTTCCGTGGTGTCCTCCCATGAACACCATTCTTGTTTAGTGTTTAACGTATCGTAGACTCGTCAACAGAGATGTTAGCATGTTCCAGAGATTTGTTTAAGTCTTTAGCTGACACTCTAGGATTCTTCTTAACCTCATTGAGCATTCTGCGCTGTCCTCTTGCAGTCATCTTTGCAGGACGGCCACTCCTAGGAAGAGTAGCAACAGTGCTGAATGTTCTCCATTTACATACAATTTGTCTTACTTACTTTGTAACACATTCCAGCTTTATGCAAGTCAACAATTCTTAATCTTAGGTCTTCTGAGATCTATTTTGTTCAAGGCATGGTTCACATCAGGCAATGCTTCTTGTGAATAGCAAACTCAAATTGTTTGAGTGTTTTTGATAGGGCAGGGCAGCTCTAACCAACATCTCCAATCTCATCTCATTGATTGGACTCTAGTTTAGCTGACTCCTGACTCCAATTAGCTTTTGGAGAAGTCATTAGCCTAGGGGTTCACATACTTTTTCCAACCTACACTGTGAATGTTTAATGTATTCAATATAGACAAGAAAAATACAATACTTTGTGTGTTATTAGTTTAAGCCAACTGTGTTTGTCTATTGTTGTGACTTAGATGAAGATCAGATGACATTTTATGACCAATGTATGCAGAAATCCAGGTAATTCCAATGGGTTCACATACTTTTTCTTGCCATTGTACGTTATCTTATTATTATGAATAGTGAACTTTATTGCAGTGTATTGATTAATGCAACGATCATGCCGTAGGTTTAACTTTCTGAGTGTCAGGTCCCTGTTTCACCTTCACTGAGGTCTTGTTGTTGTGTTTCAGAGCCAGATTGCCAGGAGCAGGAGATCTTCCTGTGGCGAAAGGATACAGGTTTTGGGTTCCGCATCTTGGGAGGAAATGAGGCCGGGGAGCCGGTGAGTATCCCTCCACCATTCCTCCACCATATCACTTGTCTATCACTGTTAAGTTTGGATGCACCAAGGAAAAGCAAAAGGTTTGTAAGGGGACGTTTTCATATTAAATCACTCCCATTGCAGCACACCATTCACTTACAGTGCATTCGGAAAGTAGTCAGACCCCTTGACCTTTTCCACATTTTGTTACGTTACAGCCTTATTCTAAAATGGATTAAAATCGTTTTTTTCCTACATCAATCTACACATAATAACCCATAATGACAAAGCAAAAACAGGTTTTTAGAAATTTTTGCAAATGTATTAAAAATAAAAAAGCGTAACTATTATTCAGACCTTTTACTCAGTACTTTGTTGAAGCACCTTTGGCAGCGATTACAGCCTCAAGTCTTCTTGGGTTGACGCTATAAGCTTGGCACACCTGCATTTGGAGAGTTTCTCCCATTCTTCTCTGCAGATCCTCTCAAGTTCTGTCAGGTTGGATGGGGAGCGTTGCTGCACAGCTATTTTCAGGTCTTTCCAGAGATGTTTGATCGGGTTCAAGTCTGTGTTCTGGCTGGGCCACTCAAGGACATTGAGAGACTTGTCCCGAAGCCACTCCTGCTTTGTCTTGGCTGTGTGCTTAGGGTCGTTGTCCTGTTGGAAGGGGAACCTTCGTCCCAGTCTGAGGTCCTGAGCGCTCTGGAGCAGGTTTTTATCAAGGATATCTCTGTACATCTCTCTGTACATCACTCTGTTAATCTTTGCCTCAATCCTGACTAGTCTCCCAGTCCCTGCCGCTGAAAAACATCCCCACAGCATGATGCTGACACCACCATGTAGGGATGGTGCCAGGTTTCCACCAGACGTGACCCTTGGCACTCAAGCCAAAGAGTTCAGTCCTGGTTTCATTAGACCAGAGTATCTTGTTTCTCATGGTCGGAGAGTCTTTAGGTGCTTTTTGGCAAACTCCAAGCGAGCTGTCATGTGTCTTTTACTAAGGAGTGGCTGTCGTCTGGCCACTCTACCATAAAGACCTGATTGGTGGAGTGCTTCAGAAATGGTTGTCCTTCTGGAAGGTTCTCCCATCTCCACAGAGGAACTCTAGAGCTCTGTCAGAGTGACCATCAGGTTCTTGGTCACCTTTCTGATTAAGGCCCTTCTCCCCCGATTGCTCAGTTTGGCCGGGTGGTCAGCTCAAGGAAGAGTCTTGGTGGTTCTAAACGTCTTCCATTTAAGAATGATGGAGACCACTGTGTTCCTGGGGACCTTCAATGCTGCAGACATGTTTTCACACCCTTCCCCAGATCTGTGCCTCAACATAATATTTTCTTGGAGCTCTACAGACAATTTCTTCGACCTCATGGCTTGGGTTTTGCTCTGACATGCACTGTCAACTGTGGGACCTTATATAGATAGGTGTGTGCCTTTCCAAATGATGTCCAATCAATTGAATTTACCACCGGTGGATTCCAGTCAAGTAGTAGAACATCTCAATGGAAACAGGATGCACCTGAGCTCAATTTTCTAGTCTCATAGCAAAGGGTCTGAAACCTATGTAGATAAGGTGTTTCTGTTTTTTATATTTATTACATTTGCAAAAAAATTCTAAAACCTTTTTTTGCTTTGTTATTATGGGGTATTGTGTGTAGATTAGAACAATTATTTAATACATTTTAGAATAAGGCTGTAACGTAACAAAATGTGGAAAAAGCGAAAGAGTCTGAATACTTTCCGAAGGCACTGTATACACGACTGACAAGAAAACATTCCAAAGCAAGACTGGAAGCATAAAACATGTACTGGCATTCCCCATGTCTGATTATTACATCATGTGCTACATCATAAATAAAAACTGAACAAAGTTATGAATAAAAAAAAGGGCAGCTACAGTATTGAACCCTCAATGGTCAATTACAGATTCATCACTGTATGTTTCCTGTCAGAGACCCTGCCTTAGGACTTTCTTTGTTAAGCTTCAAACACACATACAGACACACACACCCACACACACTTTCACAACACTCATTCTGTGTCAGATCACACTGTGATGCTCAACCGAACCAACAGCCTCATAGTCTTCTTTCTCTCTTCTGTCTGCATCAGTTGTTCTCCCCCACTCTCTCCCTCTAATATGAAGCAGTAGAAATGTAGATTCCCCTACACCAAATTGAGACTCTGCTTGCAGAATTCTGCAAAAATATCCTCTGTGTACAATGGTAAACTACAAATAATGCATGCAGAGGAGAATCAGGCCGATACCCGCTAATTATCAAAATCCAGAAAAGAGACGTTAAATTCTACAACCACCTAAAAGGAAGTGATTCCCAAACCTTCCATAACAAAGCCATCACCTACAGAGAAATGAACTTGGAGAGTCCAGGACAGCAACACAATCAGACCTAACCAAATCATACAAAAGATCATTACTTGACACACTGGAAAGAATTAACATAAGAAACAGAGCAAATTAGAATGCTATTTGGCCCTAAACAGAGAGTACAGAGTGGCAGAATACCTGACAACCGTGACTGACCCAAAATTAAGGAAGCTTTGACTATGTACAGACTCATTGAGCATAGCCTTGCTATTGAGAGAGGCCGCCGTAGGCAGATCTGGCTCTCAAGAGAAGACAGGCTGTGCACACTGCCCACAAAATGAGGTGGAAACTGAGCTGCACTTCCTAACCTTCTGCCAAATGTATGACCATATTAGAGACACATATTTCTCTCAGATTACACAGACCCACAAATAATTTGAAAACAAAACAATAAACTTCCATATCTATTGGGTGAAATACCACAGTGTGCCATCACAGCAGCAAAATGTGTGACCTTTTGCCACAATAAATGGGCAAATAGTGAAGAACAAACTACATAATATGACATTTGAAATATCTTTATTCTTTTGGAACTTCTGTGAGTGTAATGTTTACTGTTAATTTTTATTGTTTATTTCAACTTTGCCTATTATATACTTCACTTGCTTTGGCAATGTAAACATAGTTTTCCCATGCCAATAAAGCCCTTTAAATTAAATTGAATTGAGAGAAAGAGAGAGAGAGTGAGAGAGAGTGAGAGAGTGAGAGAGAGATAGAGAGAGAGAGAGTGAGAGATGCTGTAGGCAACAAATCTACCCCAGAGGAATTAGAAGTTGTTATTTGTGCCAAGGATGCTACGCGGTACACCCTGTACTCATTTCCTACTGACACACACACTCTCCTCTCCCACACAGTAACACCAGCACTGTCTATTCTACAGCCTCAATAGATCCTCTATAGACTTCAATGCCCCTCTAGGCTTAGGACTTCTTCAGTTACTACTAACATGGTCAAAATGCATCAATCATTTGGGATGGAATGGAACATCAAATGGTTTAATTTAGCTGTATTAAACTTGAACTACAAGTGAAGTACAAGGCTGAGTTATATGTATTATCTTTTTGTAGTTCTAGATTATTCCCATAATGAAGTACAGGGCTAATGTATCTGTATGGTATTTTGTAGATCTACATTGGTCACATAGTGAAGTATGGAGCAGCAGATGAGGACGGGCGTCTGCGTTCGGGGGACGAGCTCATCTGTGTGGACGGCACAGCGGTGGTGGGGAAGTCTCACCAGCTGGTGGTGCAGCTGATGCAGCAGGCCGCCAAGCAGGGCCACGTCAACCTCACTGTCCGACGCAAGAGCTCCGGATACGGAGGTGAGGACGGGTCACAGAGACAGCACAGGCACATGCATACACAGGCAAACACTCACCCACACACTCACACACAAACTCACCACACACTCCACAACAGCGTCCGCCTACACTACCCACACTAGCTAAAACCGATTGCTTAGTGGCTCAGTGAACTATCACTAGCCCGTGCCAAACAAAAAAACAGCTATATTGCCTGCCTAACTCTTCAACCCCCACTCCAATCTCTTCCTCAGTGGGTAAAGGGGAGGGTGACATGCCCCCGTCCCCAGCCTCGTCGCACCACAGCAGCACCCAGGCCCCCTCCCTGACGGAGGGCAAGCGGACTCCCCAGGGCAGCCAGAACTCCCTCAACACAGTCAGCTCCGGCAGTGGCTCCACCAGTGGGATCGGCAGTGGGGGAGGAGGGGGCTCCGGCAGTGCTGTGGTCCCCGCAGCCCTGCAGCCCTATGACATGGAGATCCAACGAGGAGAGAACGAGGGCTTCGGATTCGTCATTGTGTCGTCGGTCTCCAGGCCTGATGCTGGGACTACTTTGGGTGAGTGGGATGTGCAATGTTACGCTGGGCTGGGTTATGGTGAGCTGGACTTTGCTACTACCAGAGTGGGCTATGCTGGGTTTAGTTGGAAATGTTTGTTCTTAGGATGGTCTGAGAATCTGTTATCATTTGCTCTGGGTTGAGCTGGATTAAACTGGGTGATAATATGGTTAAATCTGGCCTGTAATCTGGGCGAAGCCTGATTCTGCTGATTGACTTGACTGTGGTCTTTAGTCTACAGGTTTGAGGCCTTCATGGGTCCAAAACGTTGGAAATGGACCTGGTGCTTTCCCATCTAGACTCGATATACATAAATACATTTTTTAACTATAGAAACCCGTTCTGAAGAGACCCGAGGACTACCAGGTCCGGTCCGATCCGAGTGAGAGAAGCAGCAGAATTATATATATTTTTTTTAAAGCGCGAGGGAGGTAGACAGTGGTGACGCTCTAGCAGGGGCCATGCTGTCTGTGTAGTCTACAGTTTTAGTGTGTCACACAGTAACAGGGAGGAGGGAGGGAGAGACAAGAGACTGTGACCAACCATGCCGACTCGCGCTATAGTAGACTAATAGCTGCCATAGCTAGGTTATTTATCATCCAATATGATTACTAGTGCCTATCTTGACTGAATAAAACCGGGAGAAGCTAGACTAATTGAGGCTGTATGCGCTTTCTCGTCCTACACAATTATAAATAACAACAACTCCATTCAGAATATTACGTAGCAGCCTACCTGTTGTCTCTTGGTCGTTGTAGCCAATCCTTCTCCTTTAACATTTAATTCCTTCATTTTAATTGATCAGATATATCCTAACTTTTTCCCCACACGGAGGCTCTATGACTGTAGCCTATTGTCACTTTGATGACTTATGATTGGCCAACAACAAGAAGCTACACTCACCCCTCTCGTGAAAAGATAGATAGATAGATAGATAGATAGATAGATAGATAGATAGATAGATAGATAGATAGATAGATAGATAGATAGATAGATAGATAGATAGATAGATAGATAGATAGATAGATAGATAGATAGATAGATAGATAGATAGATAGATAGATAGATAGATAGATAGATAGATAGATAGATAGATAGATAGATAGATAGATAGATAGATAGATAGATAGATAGATAGATAGATAGGAAATTTCATAAAAAGCAAAGAGCAGCATCATAAATTATACAATTTCTCTCTATATCTACTGCAGCAGTCGGGTTCAGATCAGCTATATTGCTGTTTGTTGCGATCTATATAGGTTCCGGTCAAGTCAGTTAAAATTACACCTACCCGAGACCCGTGACAATCATATCAGATCTGACCCAGACCCGGGACATTATTTAGAATTCTTATTTAGAATTCTGGATCTGGACCCGCAGGTAACTGCCAAAATAATGTAAACACAAGTAAATGACGGATACAAAGTATCAGGGGTTGGAACCAATCGTTTCGTTCTGAAGAGAAGCAAAACATTTTTAATATATACAAGTTCTGAACCGGTACTATTCGTTCCAGAATAGTAAGGATCACTTTCGTTTCAGGTTCCGTTTCTGTTTCTTGAAAAAATATGTTATTCTGGTTCCAACCCCTGAAAAGTATATTGAAAGCAGATGCTTCCACACAGGAGTGGTTCCTGAGTCAATTAAGAAATTAACATCATGCTTAGGGTCATGTATAAAGAATTCTGGGCAAGTTGTTTTGGCCATTATTTTGGATACCATGGCTATACCCCCAGAAGATGACAATGCCCCCATCCGTAGGGCATGAGTGGTCACTGATCTCAACCCAATTGAATACTTATGGGAGATTCTAGAGCGAGCTTGAGACAGTGTTTTCCACCACCATCAACAAAACACCAAATTATGGAATTTATTGTGTATGCTAATGTTGCATCCCTCCAGTACAGTTCCAGACACTTCTAGAATTTAGGACAAGGTGCATTGAAGCTATTAAGACACTTTATGTTGGTGTTTCCTTTATTTTGGCAGTTACCTGTACATCTACAGCATTAACAATCTTTTTTATTTTAACCTTTATTTAATTAGACAAGTCAGTTAAGAACAAATTCTTATTTACAATGACGTTTGTGCGCCGCCCTACGGGACTTCCAATCACGGCTAGATGTGATACAGCAAGGTTTCGAACCAGGGACTGTAGTGACGCCTCTAGCACTGACATGCAGTGCCTTAGACCACTCGGGAGCCAAGGGTTAATTTATGCTCGAGAAGCATGTATGAATAAACAACCACTTGAATTGTTCTCAAGTGGTAGAAACTAAGCCTACAAACTAATAACAGAACACTCCTCATGATGTTATTTAGACAGCCTATTTCCTTGTGTTATCAAAAGTCCCTCTCAAAGTTTTAAAAATGATTCAAGGAAATAGTTAAGCCCCAGTGCATGAAAAAGCCTGATTCTGCCAAGCAGTCCTCCAGTAAACACACAACCCTAACGCCCTCCAGTCCGCCTGCCACTCAGCGACATGATTGATGTCATTTCTTGGGGGTGGAATTACAATATTTTGACAGTCACTCCTCATTCCCACCTGCTTTATGAATAGCAGCGGAGCCATTTCTGACGGGAGTGGACTTAATGACACCCCGAGGTCACAAACCCAACAGTCATGAGCTTTAGGGAAACGCAACGCGTCATGTTAGGTAAACAGACATTTCTTTATGTGTCCAGGTGCATTCACCGCCAGGGATAAGCCTGGTTGATACTTTATCAAAAACACCATCATCACAGATTCAAAAGGCAGACATGTAGCCAACCCTGGCTGATTCACTCAGCATGTAATTGAAGTTCCACTGAGCACAATCTATAGCTGTCCATACCGTTTATCTATGAAGGCAAAATAGTGAAATTTTCCCCATTAAGGTCACTCAGCCGTCAACGAGGGATTTTAAATGTCCTCCTCTGAACAAATGTGGTATCAAGCTCCCTCTGATGAGTTTGAAACACCAATGTCGCTCCAAGGTCTCCTTACACTTCCTGCTTGATGACCAGGAAGATGTAGCATGGTGTGAAATATGCTATAGGGCTAGGCTACTATCAAGGGCCCGGTTCCATTGATCATGTGGGCTGTAGTTGAAGCCCCATAAAATAGAAAGTAGAGGTAGAGGATTTTTATGTATCATTTATACAAGCAGGAGAAATCGCATTGAGCCTTGTCTCTTTTTGTTATGGGTGACCTGAATGTGCTCGAGTGCACTGTCTGAAGCTGGGTCCTCATACTGAGAGTGACAATACCTGCCTCTATCAGTGCCTCAAATGATACTCTATATTCTCCATGTATTGCAGTACTTTTGACTAGACTAGAGCTGTATATTCTCAATGTATTGCACTACTTCTGACCAGACCAGAGCCCTCTGTGGGTATCATTTGAAAGTTTCTTCCTGTCTCATTCTCTCTCACGGTGCCTACTGCTTTAGCCCCATCATCCCTGATAATGGTTGTGTCCCTATCCAATCTCCCCTTCTGCTAGTGGAGGTCCAATAGAGAGACATGATTACAAATGGATGGACATACACTCTCTATGGATTCTTCTTTAGCCTGAGGGGGCCATAGATGTTTTAGGGTATTGTGATGGACAAAGAGCTTTCCGCTGGCTTTATCCCTCTCCCATACATCATACTATGCAAACCCTTTTTCTCCCTCCAGCCCAGCCCAGCCCTGCCAATCCTCCCATAATGAACTGATGTGTGCTGGTGTTGTGCTCAGCAGATTGGGTATTAAATCCTGGGTATTTGTCACACCCAGTAATGTCCCATATCTCATTATTTGGATAGAGTGGCAGGAGACAAGTGAAGTTTTTAATCAAGGCGTAGGGAGGGGAGCTGGTAGCACAAGTTGATGTGATAAATATGGATGTGGGAGGGATAGAGAGCGGGAGGGAGAGAGGGGGGAATGGAGAGAAGCAGGAAGAGAGAGAGAGAGATAGGGGGATGGAGGAGGGAGAGAGAGGGGGAGCGATAGAGGGAGGGGGAGCGAGGGATGAGGAGCGAGGGATGAGGAGGGAGAGGGAGCTCCTTAGGGCCTGTTCAGAGCTGCTCTGTAAACAAGATGTGCTGTATTGAACACTGTCACTCTCCTTGTACAGACACATGCAATGCTAGCATATCTCTGTCTGTAGCCTCTCTGATATACTGTAGTGCGCGTTCCACTCTTGACGTCTGCGGGGATCCTGAGATTCCTCCTTGTCACTCTTTAGGAATCCATCTCATTCACTGAGCCATTCCCAGGGCCAGAAACTCAATTATCTCCAGCGTCTTACCACTCGGCAGTGGCGTAGGCTGTATCCTCACCATCAATTCCTGGCTCACAGGGGAAAGTGTCTTCTCCCAGCCCATGAATTCCTTAATGACCACACAATACAAGTCTGTCCACCAATAGGGATGTAAGCTGTGTTCCGCATGCATGCTCCTTGATTGGACCTTTCTTTCCAGTGCAATGGTTGGCTGGTTCTTGGATAGTCCTCTCTGGGTGAATGGCCTATGGGGGTTTGGATGATTAACCCTTTGCTTTCTTTTCTCTTTTTTCCTTCTCTCTTTTCTTTTCCCATAATCAAATGACATAATCAAATGACATAATCAAATGACATAATCAAATGACATCATCAATAACCAAATCACATAAACACAACCACCCACCCACACACTCACTACACATTGACATCAAAGCTGGAAATGCATGTGTGGCCATGCCCCACAAAATAGGGCGCATCATCGAGGGGAGCCCTGCGGACCGCTGTGGGAAATTGAAGGTTGGCGACCGCATCCTGTCCGTCAACGGCTGCTCCATCACCAACAAGTCCCACTCGGACATCGTCAACCTGATCAAGGAGGCAGGGAACACAGTCTCTCTGAGGATCATTCCGGGTGACGGTAAGACTGTAGTTTTCTGCTCTGGGCTGTTTTATAATGCAGTAGGTAGAAGACTTATTCATGGCACTGGCAGAAGCACTTTGCACCAACCTGGGGAGCTACCTAGGGCTGCGAGAGGCCATGCTCCCTGCCCTGGGCTCAAACTGGGAGACTGTGAATGAGGAGGAAGATGTTGTCACTCTATACTTTTCTTTTGTTAGTTTTAAGTTTTCCCCTCTTATGGTTAAAGGCCCAGTGAAGTCAAAAATGTGATTTTCCTGTGTTTTATATATATTTTCACACTATGAGGTTGGAATAATACTGTGAAATTGTGAAAATGATGCCATTTTAGTGTAAGAGCTGTTTGAAAGCCTGTTTGGTGGGATGGAGTTTTGGTCTGCCTGGTGACATCACCAAATGGTAAATTAGTTAATAGACCAATAAGAAAGACAGTTCTAAACCTCTCTGCCAATAACAGCTAACTACAGTTTTCCCCTCTTCTTCTCCCAGACAGTCCTAGCAACATTATTGCTTGATAAATTGCTCTTTGCTAAAAAGCTATTTTTGACCATTTTAATTGAAAACAATCACAGTAAGTTATTTCATTGTTACCCAGAAAGGATTTTATATAAAACAGTATGAGCAAGATCGAACGCAGTATGAACAAGATCGAACACAGTATGAACATTACTCCTGAAGCACACATTAGCAACACCTGATCTGGTGCTGTGATTGTGTGAAAGTAATCAGTTAGATATCTGGGCGCAGAACCATAAATACTCCTTTAAACCAAACCCAGTCTAATCTGGGACACCCTAGCCTCAACAGGCAGCCAGTTGACTTCCTGAAAGCAGCTCCTGCCTATGTCAGTACGTGAACTCATCTTCAATACTACCCTGATCAGCTTATTCTGGGCTATCTGGAGCTTCCCCTTCAGAAGCTTATATAAGCCCCCAAACCATAAAGTACTACTGTAGTCAAAATGGCATTGAATGAGGGCAGTGGCTAGCACTCTCATGGAGCAGCTTGGACTTTCTAGCCAAAAACCTAGTCCTGGAATTAACCTTCCCTAACACTTTAGTGGCCATGCTCACACCTCCTAAGCTTCCATCAAGGATGCATCCCAGGTAGCTAACAGAGGTTTTACTAGTCAGCACGTCACCCCCTAACTTCACTCTGATTTCAGAGGACCTACAATTTAGGTCTGGACCCAAAAATAATTTCATTATTTATCCATTTGCTAATGTTAGTAAGCTCTGTGTAAAGTATGCCCTCCAGCATAGTTTTCCTTTTGTGAGACACCAGAAGTGTAGAGTCATCCGCATAAAGGAAAAGACGGCAAGAACAAGCATCTTTCATATAGTTTATGTACAGTAAAAAAAGTAGAGGCCCAATTATGCTCCCCTGCGGAATGCCACAACTCATTGGTTTTGCCTAAAACAGTGAACCATTAACCTCTACTACTTTCTCCCTACCTGACAAATAGGACTTTACCCAGCCTAGAGGGATACTGCTTAACCCTAGCGCCTCCAGTTTGGAGATTAGGAGCCAGTGGTTAACTGTATCAAAGGCCTTCTGTAGGTCAAGCAGTACCATTCCACAGAGATTTCCTTAATCAGTCTCTTTCCTGATGAAGTCAGTCAAGTGAAGTAGACATGAATCGGTGGAGTGTGTTTTTCTAAAACCCGACGGAAAATCATACATTAGACTTTGTTGACTGTTTCAGTGACATTCTATTGAAATGGATACTTGCATAGTGGAGTCTTTTGTTAAGACATGTAGCTAGCTAGCTAAACAATGGACAATAATCACAACTCATGACGTTACTACCCTGCATGAATCTGCAGGTAGCTAACCAACCAGGTTCAATGGCTATAACTAGTCAAGCAAATGTGTCTGAGATATGAAGACTAAGATCATACACATAACATTAACTAGCGACCCAGCCAGCTAACGTTAGCTAGCTAACAGTACACTTGAAATGAAACCACTTTCTGTTGAAATTAGAAACCTGTAATATCTGAAAATGTACCTAGCTAGCTTACCCGTATACATAATGGTTGTGCGCGTATCCTGTCTGATGCTATGCATGGTTGCCCTTAGACACGTGTTTTCTCCATCTTCTTAGCTATCATACTTAAATTCCACTGATTTCAAAACTCGGTCCTCCAGAAAGTGGAGAGAATACACATAATGTTAGCTAGCGAGCCAGACAGTACACTTTAACTTGACATTAGGTTTATGCAGTTTTACTACCAGATACCTTTTTTTTAAAGCTGTGTTCGACATGATTACCTAGACATACTGACCAGCTCCAATAGACAGACCCATGCTATATGGCAGACCAATCCAAACTCTTTTCTCGGCATGTCCAGCCCACTCATTATCTTAGCCAATCATGGCTAGCGGGAAGGTTGCTGACCTTTTCTCTGGCTAAACCAACTAACTCATAATTAAACAATTTTATTTGTATTTACAAATTACATACAATTTTGTTATTAAGGCACATGGAAGTTCACATGTTCGAGAAGGCATTGCTGACAAAAAACACTTTTTGATTTAAAAAAAAAAGAGTATTTTTAAACGGCTCCCCTGTGAAGTAGTGACCCGCGACATACGCCTAGTTTCCTGAAACGGGATTAACGATATGCATAATACAAGAGGCAATTTGATCTGCAGAATCTCTAAGAAACCTTGCAGAAATATTATCCAGGCCTGTGGCTTTGGAGTATTTAAGCTCTGCTAGCATACTGGCTATTTTGGCTATTGCTACCTTTGCAAAAGAAAAATAGTTTGGCTGAACCCCTAACTCTGCATAATACTTCTTGACTTGGTCGTTTCCATACAAACCAGAACTGCTGGGCAGCTTGCTAACCAGCTTGCTGGCAACATAAATAAAACAAATAGTTGAATTAATTGGCAACCTCTGCTTTTTAATATACCATCTCCCCCCTGATGTTCAGTCCAATAATGTTTAGTTTGTTTTTGGTACTACTACTACAGCCTAGTTCTTTAAATTATTTCCAAAGCTTTTTAGGGTAATTTTTGTTCTCAATGATTTTATCAGCAAAGTAACCCCTCTTAGCTTTATCCATCCTGCTCTCTGCTTCATTTCAGTGATGTTTATATATGACAAAATCAGGCTGCGCGAGAGTTCTTACATTTCTTAAAGGCCTTATTCCTTGCTTGGATGGATTCTAGAATCTCATGATTAAAGGGCTCCATCTCTGCCAAACTCTGACCCATCCAATGGGAGCCATGACATTCACCACATCAAGTAATCTACATTTAAAGGCTTCCCAGGCACTGTCTACCCCTACACTATCCAGCACAGGTGACCAGTACATTTTACCCACTTTCCCCCTAAACATTTCAACAGAGGATTTTTTGAGTCCTCTGATTCTAACCGTTTTGTGACACTTAAATATATCTTTAAAAACCCTCCTTGTGCAAAATGTGAACTGGTAACTCAATAAAATCTTAGAAATTGTTGCATGTTGCGTTTATACTTTTGTTCAGTACAGTATAATTCTAGTCTACAATTTTATTCTAATGGCAGAACAACACTCAGAGATAGAAGCCATTCAGCCACGAACTTCCTCAGCCAGAAAGTGTCATTTTGTGTGGCTACATTTGTTTTTGAATCGTTCAGATTTTGCCCCCCCAGAGAGCTCCGGAAGGCAGGCAGGCAGGGCTGTCAGGGTGGCGAGGGAGAGAGGGATGAATGAGTCAGGCTGGTGCTGTCGCTAACTTCAGGCAGAACCCCATTCCCTCTATAAGTAACCAATGTCCATGATGACTAATGTGGGCTGCCGTGCTGTGGCTTGTGGCTCAACACAATTAGACTAGCAAAAAAGGAAGTACAATTACCCTATTTTTACCTTTTTATGTATTTTTCAACTGAAGTGGAGAGGCTTGTTTTCTTTTGAAGTTCGAGCTGGTGAGCAAAATTGTAGATGACAACATCATAGGCAGTCAGCGTCAGGTTGAACAGAGCAGCCTTGAGGGGAGACTGTGTTCTCTGGAGAGCAAAACTCCTGTACGGAGATGTGTTGTCAAAGACAGCAGTCCTGACCAAGACCCAGTTACGTGTCAAAACACATTGTTTGTTTAACAAAAGAGCATCTAACAGTGAGCTGATTAATTTAGTTTTTCTCTAAGATCTTACCAGAATCCATGTATTACTTTCAGATTAGAGGTCATGACCTTAGCCATAATCCTCAATTTGTGTTTCCACAGAGTCCTCCAACGCATCTCTGTTGACCAATGCTGAGAAGATTGCCACCATCACCACCACGCACACACCCCAAACTGCCACAGAGCCTCGGTGAGTGTCTATGACAATCTGAATTATTCATAAACAGGCTTTTTGGAATATACTTTATTAATATGACACATTATATGAAATATGATGTACTTTCGTATCTTTGTGTTCATATAAATGATTTAATTTTCCAGGAATAACTCAAAGTTGAAACAGGCTCCTCAGCTACCTCCTCCAACACAAGCTCAGCCCTCACAGGTAAAGACAAACATTTCTATTGGTCTGTTAAAATCAATCCCCAAAGCAGGGAACAGTAAATCATCTTTCTACAAGCACACATAGTGCTGCTTCATCCTGAGATGATGATTGTCTTTCAAATCATCAAAGCAATCTAATCAATCAATTAATGAAGCTATCATCCAATCAATAAAAGAGAACTGAAGAGGGACAGTACCACAGCGAAACTTTTAATGAGTGCAGTAAGCCTGTGTCCAGTCCTTGCAGTGCCCTTGCTCTGGGCTCTATGCCCCTCTCACAAGCTGAGGCAGCATTTATTATTCATTGGTTCTAGAGTATTGTACCTCCATCGATTTTGTGTGAGTTTTTGCTGGACTTGGATTGATTAGTCCTAATGTTAGGAATCACCTGATGACACCCCTGGTCCACAAATTGTGGACATTCTCACTTCCCCCTCCTCTCTAAATATGTACTTTTCTTTCTATATCTCTTTCTCTCTCTCAGGATGCAGAGTTCTACTCTGTGGATCTGGAGCGGGACAGCAAAGGCTTTGGATTCAGCCTGAGAGGGGGACGGGAGTACAACATGGACCTTTATGTGTTGAGACTGGCTGAGGATGGGGCGGCTGTCAGGAATGGCAAGATGAGGGTATGCACCATGGAAAAAATCATATTAACAATTCGAGTCCTATCACTCTATTGTGATTTGATTATAATATTTATGTTGTAGACAGTTCATCTCTCCTGGGATCAATTGTCTGGTTGTCACATTAAACCTCCTCCCTCCTCGCTCTCTGCGCACACAGGTGGGAGATGAGATCCTGGAGATCAACAGCGAGAGCACAAAGAACATGAAGCACGCACGCGCCATCGAGCTGATCAAGAATGGTGGCCGGAGGGCACGCCTGGTCCTCAAGAGGGGCGATGGATCTGTTCCTGAATATGGTGTGTGGCAATGTGATGTGATACATTTTCCCTCCATACTGTGACTAACACTACTGTCTCTGATTAACTAACACTGAAGGTCCCACACACTGGGCGGACACTTATTGCAGTGTCTTATTGCTGTAAGCAGGATTTCTCTGGAGGAATGATTGTGTCTTCAGTTTCCTGATCCAGTGCTTTAGAATTAATTATATCATGATATCAACACATACTTATGTCTTATAGCCTTTGATCAACAAAGGATTTTCTGAATATTTTCAGTCCCAGTGATTTGTCTGAATGATATTTAATGTTATTTTTCCTACATCAGTGATTTATTGGCCATAGTATGTAATGTTCATCCTACTGTGGCGGCAGGTAGCCTAACAGTTAAGAAAGTTGGGGCAGTAACAGAAAAGTTTTTTGTTCAAATCCAGAGCCGATTGGGTGAAAAACCTGTCAATGTGCCCTTGAGCAAGGCATGTAACCCTAATTGATCCTGTAAGTTGCTATGGATAAGGGCATCTGCTAAACTACAAAAATGTAAAGGTGAACTGCTGTGTAAATCAAGTCTTGTTTTCGTCAAAATACTGTATGTTCTGGCTCACTAATCTGGGAATGTTTATCTTTATCTCTGTTCTGCCGAGAAAGGTCACTGTGTGAAGAATTCATTTTCTCTGCCAGACAGAAAAACCTGAAAACTGAACCAACTACGTTTCTCTTTCTCTTGTCTTCATTGAGGATCTAAAACCTCTGATTTCTCTTTTTATTTATTTTTTTATTTTATTTGATTTTATTTCCTCCCTCTCTCTATCTCTCTCTCTCTCTCTCTCTCTCTCTCTCTCTCTCTCTCTCTCTCCTCTCCATTTCTTTTCTCTGGGCTCTTCCTCCTCCCTCCAGCGATGATGGCTCCTCATCTCGCTGTTGGTACTATGAGAAATGACAAGATGGGAGAGCCCTGTTTCTACTTAATGGGCCAAAATCAGACCACGGTTTGTAGCCAAGTCTGTTCCAACCCACCCTACTAATCCTTTACCCTCTACCCCTGCACCCCAACATCCCTCACCCACTTAACCCATTTCCCCCCTCTCCCTCTATCTGCACCTCCCTGGGTATGTGTTTGGTGCTGTGTGGCCTGACTCACTCCTCAACCTGTACTGTGCTTTTACGACCCATATGAACCCATACACCCAGAATGCACTGCTTCTTCTCCGCCCACTTCTGGATGGATTCATGTAACTACTCGCCACCCGCTGCTACCATAACAACAAATCCCTATTTGGGCAGAGTCATGGGCAGAAAGCTCTCCAGTTTTTTTGTTTTGTTTGTTTCAGTCTCTTTGTTTTTCTGCGGTTCCCATTCCCAATGATGATGATCGACTTGTTTATCATTTTGCTTTTAATAATGTCATAGGTGCTTTTTGTCATTGATAACCGAACCCTCCACTTGCAATGTTTTGCACCTGTTGTGTTGCTGCCACCTACATGTACCAATCCATTGCTTTCATAGAAAATATACTGTAACTGTTTACGTCGATGTAATTTAGGTTGACTATCAAAGTATGTCATTTGTGTACAAATTTGAATATTTAATATCATCCTTGAGTTTTTTTCCAGAAGCGAATGTTTTTGTCCCAATTTGCCAACATGTTCATGTTTATGGAAGTGCATGGTAGTGCATGGTTTCCATAAAAATGGCTGTATTGATTTTTACACCCACATGAAAATGGATATGGAACCTACCAAGGTTATGTTATTTAGCTAGTTTGAACTCCATCCAGTCTGAGAATGTCTCTCATGTTCTGTCTTTGTTATCCCCCAGACGCCAGCCATGACGGGCACTCTCCCACACCCGGGGCACAAAACTCTCCGGAAGTGAGAACCCTGCCACCAAACAGCCGATATCACACCTCATCGGAGTCCAGTTATCCACCAAGCCTTCACAAACCATCACGCCATGAGGACGCTGCGCAGGGCCGAGACAGGGACAGGATGGAGCCCTCGGGCCGGCACTTAAACCCCCACCACCATCACACCTGGAACAACAACCACAGCCACACCACCTACAGACAACATTCCCCGGACAACAGCACCAGTGGCGGCAACAACAACAAGAAGAGCCTGGGCCGCAAAGTCAAGAAGTCTGACTCGGAGAGCGGCATCTCGAAACTCTTAAAGACTCTGCGCAAGGACAGCTCTGGGAAGAAGGCAGCGGCTGCAGCGGCTGCAGCGGCTGAGGAAGAACGAGAGCTCTCCGCTAGTAGCAGTACTCTGGACCAGAGGTACGGTCGACCGCGCCGCGGCTCCCTCGACCGCTCGCCCACCTGTAAACGCAACGCATCCCCTGACCGACGGCGGGCCAAGTCCATGGACCGCAGGGCAGAGCGAGCACACCGGGACCGCACACCTGAGAGGGAGTACGACGACGGAGGGTTTCTCAGTCATGCAGCCACTCCTGAACGACCACTCTATGACCGTAGGCTCCTGAGGGAACCACAGACCCCGGGCAGAGCCTACATGGAGGCCACCACCCCAGAACGCCCCAACAACGGCGCCTCCTCCCTGTCTCTCTCCAGGGGGCGCAAGACTGACATGAAGGCCACCACCCCAGAACGCCCCAACAACGGGGCCTCCTCCCTGTCTCTCTCCAGGGGCCGCACGACTGACATGAAGGCCACCACCCCAGAACGCCCCAATAACGGGGCCTCCTCCCTGTCTCTCTCCAGGGGCCGCACGCCCGACAGAGGCAGCCTGAAGAACGGCAACCTCCTGAGGGACTCGTCGGCCGAGAGGAGGGATGAGAGCTACGGGATGAATGGAACACCAGAGAGACGCTACAGATCAGAGAGAGACTCGTCTACAGACAGCAGCTCCAGCAGGGAGGAGCTGAACTATGCAGCGCCGCCTGCTCCCAGACTGAAGGATTACTACAGCACACTGAAGAACAACGCCTCCGCTCACCACAATGCCGGCTACAACAATGCAGGACATAGCAACAAGGCAGGACAACACCACAACAACGCAGCAGCAGGACACAACAACGCAGTAGGCCGTGCCCCGAACCAGTTCCCAGAGCCCAAGAGAAAGTTTTACAAAGAGAGCCCCAAGGACCTCAGTATCTGAGTGGACAAAGCCTGGCCCCCTGGCCTCTCAGCCCTCGACCTGCAGAGACCACAGTACATACACTGGACTTAGACTTCTGAAGAGATTGACTTGTGATTTATCTGATCGCCTGATTGATTTATTGATTGATTGATTGATTGATTGATTTGACTACTTGTGATCCCAAACAGAGATTCATACCACAGCAGGAGTACAATCTTTGTTTTAGTTCTTACTGTATGTTTTGTTTCTGTTCTCATTATTTTGCTCATAACTGAGGTTGTTAATACTGTAGTGAAGGTATGTGTATGTGCCTATCAAATTACAAATGGTGAATTAGCTTTTTTATAGGCGTCTCTGACTCCACATGTATTCCCTCTGAGGTTTCAAACATGCTCCTTACTGTGGTAACAGGTACTTCATGATGGGCTTGTTTTAATATGTTTTTAGATGTCGTTTTCCACCCCAGATTTGCTTTATAAGGCAAACTATAGCACAAGACGTTTCATAGTGCAGACATTTTATGGACGACTGCGGTGTACATACCTTATTGAATATCATACAGAACGAAGGCAAACAAAAATGTTAGAACCAAATGTCATTTTAGAATTAAGTAATATATTTAAAATAATACTTTTTGCATTTGACTTGCTATTTATTTTCAATTGGCACACAACATGATGAAGCTTAAAGGACAAAGTTATACGCCCCATAATAATAATTTTTACCCCTGCTGGATTTGCTGTATAATTGTTGTTTTTTGTTCTAAGCTGGTATGGCAGGCCCCTTTCTACCAAGCCCACAAACCCCCCACAATCCAAGAGGGGAAATCAGACCAGTGATTGAGAAAAACACCAGGTATTGTTGATATTCCTCTCACAGAGCCGAAAAGTTAAAAAAAACACCAAGATCTGAGGCTGTTTTGGGCTTCTGTTTTTCAGTGTGTCTAGTAATGATGCGCCAAGGTGGAAAACTGAAGTAGGAAAACGAACGTTTCCTCTTCTCTCAGTAAGAGGTGTCTGAGTAAACTGCCTGTGGTGGAAATAAAATTGAACAAAGTTTTGTATTCCTGTTCAGAGGACAGTAGAAGCAACAAATTACCTGACTCGAACTTGTAACATAAAGCCTACTTCACAGTTATACGCAGAATGGAGAGGTTGACAGAGAGGTCAAGTGGTTTTAGAGTAACCACAGTCCTATAATGAATTGATCCTACAAATATAGGATGCTTATTTGATCACCCTGTTGCAGGAGAATATTCCCTTGTTAAAAATATAGCAAAAATGTCCATTATTTTCCTGCTATAGGAGACTATCTCAAATTAAGATCCTTCATCTGTAGATACATATGTGGATGTGAGGACAGCTAAACCACTACAACTGATCAGTTTGAAGATCCAATAGAAAACCTGATTGATATTGATCAACGGCCCAATGATCCCATACAGGTGAAATGGGAGTATTTCTAAAGTTCCTCTCTTCCTCTCCCTGCCCAAGGAAGTTAGGTGATGATGTAATAATGTAAGGGAAGTTGTTGTGATGATAAAGGATGGAAAGTTCCGGTACAGAAGTGGGCCTATCTGCCATGCTGAGCCATGCTGTCACACCACTGGAGTCTGACTGCTGCTTTAACCGTGTGGTTTTCTGTGTATTCTCTGTTTTATGTTTCACAAAACGACTAAAAAGATATAGGGAAAAACCACAACAAATGCATTGTTTTATCACTGTTGTTGCCATGGTACTGTAAAAAAGAAATACAAATAAAAAGAAGAAGAAAACATTTAAAGAGGAAGTTAACCTGCCGGCCACCACCTGTACAGACTTTCAATATGTAACTAATAGGAACCCGTTGAGGAATAAAATGTTGCCTTTTTCTTGTGCAAAAGAGAAATTTATTGGAAACCTCTGCAGTGAGGAATGTGATAGTGTTTATATTTCTGAAATGGACCTGATGATTCATGGGCAATATGTTAATGTACTCTGAATCAGGTATGTAAAGACATTCTAAAAATGGACGACTGTATTTGGTCAATCAGAATCTGTTTGTTGGTTTGAATATCTCTCGATGGTTAGCCTGCCTTTGTATTATAAAGCACTTGTATGCAGTCTGTGTTCTTTTAGCATTATTGCAATGTGCTCCAGACATAATGCTATCTCTGTGTTGATAAAAGCAGTACATGCATATGGGCCAATCTTTTTTTATAAAACACTATGCATATATAAATACTACATTGTTCATAGCTTTATTTGACCCATGAAGCTATACATAACATTAGTCTAAGTACAAGTAGATGTGGACTTATCCAGTAAAGCTTCTTTCCTTGAGATGGATCACGATGTATATGTAGCTATCAAAAAGAAGTCTGTGAATGCTATTTTTATTATCAAATAAAGTTTTCCATACAAATTCAAAATGATTTTTCTCCACAGTGGCTTGAAATTATATTCTCAGGAGATTTCTATTGATATGATTGACATTGTAGAGTCCCTTAGGAGTGCAACAGCCACAAGTACAGGAGTGCAGCGTTCTCAGATGTATTTATTATTCATCAAGGTACCTCAGTCTATGTAAGCACACCGCTTTAGTAACAGGATATCTGCAACAAAAAAATATATGTCTAGCTTGCTTGCATTTAACAGTGTCTATCTGACATTTCAGATTTGTCTGACTAGTAAAGGTTTTAGTAAATAAACAAGGAATATCTATCTGTATCCATTCACATCATCTCCTTATTACCCGCTGACAAAATAATGTGCTATGTTCATCACAGAAGTTAAATTAATCTACTTGTTAACGGGAAATATGCTGGGATGGTGACAACATCGACAATGTCAGTAAACTACCTACTACAGTAGCATATACTGTATGGATACCCACAGCTGTTAACAAGCAACCATGAGGCAGGCTTTCAGCTATGCTACAGTATTTTCCCTTGTTTTTCCATTTCAAATATGTGAAGAGTAACAGCTTTTACTTACAATTCGAGAGGGGTCTTCTCATCATACAGGCCATGTCAGTAACCTAGCCTACACTGGGGAGGATGACACAACAGTCCACTCCTTCTGCTGTTAATTCCCCATATAGAGCACTACATGTCTCTGGTCAAATGTTTAGACAATAAATAAATAAGGTGTCATTAGATTTCCCCTTTGGACAATAAAAGGGTTATTAATTAGCATGTGAGTAGACTTTGAGGAGATTATTCCTCCATAGTGATCCATACCATAGCTAATGAAGGGGAAACCTTCAGGATGTGTGGGAGCAGGGACAGTACTAAGTCGTCACAGAATCTTACTGACTTACAGCTTTGACTTCTGAATTATGGATGGGTTTTTTCTTCCGTCTAGATGGGGGGAAAAAGTGTGTTGGATGTGAATTAAAGAGTTCTTTGCACTCACCAAGCGATCCTTCTCCAAGCCACTGCTACCTTCGTTACCTTCCCAGGGAGGTATTGATGTTGCAGGCATCCATATTCCATGTGACGGTGACATAATTTACAACGACCTTATAGGAGATGGGTGCTAGCAAGTTGACCTTGATAGACACACCCCAAATATTTTTTGGGGGAGTGCCGTGGTGACAGAAGCAAAGATTACAGCCACTGTTCTGAGGCAGAAACACTAATTTCAGAGGCAGTAAAAAAACACACAAAAAATGTAAACTAATGAGTCAGCAGAATATTGATGATATTCATTCATTAGTGTGTGTATATGTTCCTGTCCGAGAATTTCTGAATTGATGAAATCAAAGACTTCCATACAGTATCAATTGGAAATCATGAGGGGTAATGCTCCCACTCCTCCCTGCCTGTCTTCACCCCAGACTCTAATCTGGTCTGCGGCCAGTGATTGATTTGTTGTTGATTCCCTCAGCCTGTCTCTGCTGGAGCTGGATTGGAGCAGATCACTCAACGAGCGAGCGTATCTGTATTCAGCCAGAGATCCGATGGTGTGAGGGTTGCTATAGCTACGCAACGAAGGTCATTATGAGAGAGTTCTCGAGGTGTTTGTTTTGCTCCCTGACAGACTCGACGGAGCACCGAGGAGGAGAAATCTCACGTCACTCCCTGAGTTTCTATCATTCATCACACGGACACTCAGGCACAGCGTATACCACAGTTTTTACACAGAGGGGAAAAGCATAGATAACTCATATTTCATCACTGATGAAACTGATTCAGTATCTGTAAGCCACAGTAAATCTAGAGCATACTATACATGATGCTATGCAGTCAGGGGCAATAATAGGCAACCTGTCATTTGTTCATGTTCTATTGTGATACAAAGTGTGTGTGAGTGTGTGTGTGTGTGTGTAAGATAGCCCCTGTGTTTCATTTAACATCAGGAACACTGCGCTTGATCCAATTAGGTCTTTCACCTCATCAACCTTGTGGGTGATTACTGTAAACAGAAGCTATAGTCATGTCTGGATATTCATATATGTACTGAGTCATTCATAGCTATGCTTATTCATGTCATAATCCATTATAAGTAGCATTACATTCTCAGTACAAGGTGACCTGTGATTGACCTTAGATCACTGTTCCGTCTTAACACCTTTATCAAAGCTATGAGAACACTTGACTGTACCAGACCTCGATTCAAATACGTATTTGAGTACTTGTTATTTATAAAAATAACAATCTGTGTATTTGAGTATTTTCAAAACACAGCCCAAAGCAAGTAGTTTTATTTTATTATTTGAATTTGTAAAAACCAAATGGTCAATGAAATTGTATTTGAAACTATTTTTAAATACCTGGGTTAAATGCATGGGAGGGTATTTGAGTAAGTGTATATGAGTATTTAAAAATACTTTCCAACATTCAACTACTTGTTTTTTAAAACAAAGGTTATCTGAATACTTTGAAATGTATTAAAAAGTAATTGAAACCCATTGAACCCATGTCATGTATTTATGATTCATTATTTTCTATTTCATGTCTTTGATTTAAGAGGCCTTTGTGCTGGTTGTAAGTAACCCAATGAAATATTCTGAACAGGTGATTCTCATTGACTCACTTAATTAAACATACTACTTTAGTGCCAACCTTTTCACCCTGATAGTAAGTAAAACATGAAAAGTAGTTGTCTTTTGCAAAGTGCGATTTATTACGTTGCCTTGATTACATGTCTCTACATTCACAAATAAGCCAGTAACATATAGAATCCAACTGTAAAAGATATTGAGATATTTTCCTTTCCTGTCTCGAGAAAGACAAAACATCTTGCACATCGACAGGGGTGGAATTGGGAGGGAACGAGTGGGAACAGAGTTCCCAAAGTGAAATAATTTGGACATGTAAAAAAACAGAATCTGAACATTTTACATTGGTTAGTTCCCAGAGTGATTATTTTCCAATTCCATCCCTGCACATTGTTACGTTAGACTCTCTTTACATATACATAAACAACTTTGTTGTGGGCTGCCCATCTGCAACTGTCTTTAGGTTGAACCAACTGGTTTGTAAAAATACAAGAGTTATTTCTGTAGACGTGAGCCTTTGTCGTTTCCGGGAGCAGAAGTCTTCTTCGTGGATTCTGGATCGCAGGGCCCACGTTGGGGGCCCGTTTACGCGGGGGCCACGGAGCTGGAGGACACGGAGGAGGCCTCGGTCTTGGAGGCAGTGGTGGAAGCTCCCTCCTCCTCCTCGAAGGGATTCTTTCCACAGCACAGGGTGGTGATCATGCAGTGGCGGAATTGCTTGTTCATCAACACGTAGATGAGGGGGTTGTACAGGGATGAGCTCTTGGCAAAGAATGCCGGAACTGTCATGAAGACAGGGCCGAAATCTGATCCCTGGTTGCAGAAGATATACCAGGCCACGCTGGCGTAGGGCACCCAGCACACTAGGAAGGAGATGACCATCATGATGACCATGCGGGTCACTTCCCTCTCAGCCCTTTGGGTGGTCTCAGACTCCTGCTGGGCTGCGGCAGCTGCCTTGACAGCGCAGAGCAGGTTGCCATAGCAGAAGGTGATGATAAACAGGGGAATCATAAAGTGGACGACGAACATGTAGATGACAAAAGACTCATTGTTGATCCCGGGGGCGCGTGTGTAGTAGTCAATTCCACATGAGCACTGCATGCCCTCAGGGATGTAGCGGGACCAGCCGAACAGAGGGGGCACGGAGCAAGCAGCAGCCATGACCCAGGTAAAGGCCACGCCCATGATGGCATGGGTCTCACTGAAGCGGAAGTTGCTAATAGGTTTGCAGACGACCAACCACCTCTCGATAGCCAGGACGACCAGGGACCACAGGGCAATCTCACCACCGTGGGTAGCGAAGAATCCCTCGATGTTGCAGCCCGTTCTTCCGAAGACGAAATAGCCATTCATGGAGGTGTACATTGTAGTGGTGAAGCCGCCGATTACCATGAAGAGATCGGCCACAGCCAGGTTGAGCAGGATGTAGTTCAGGGCGGTCCTCAGCTTTTTGTGCTCGATGGTGACGTAGAGTGTGAGGAAGTTGATGGGGAAGCCGGTGAGGATGAGGAAGAACATGTAGGCGGCCATGAGTGAGTACGCCGCAGGGCTGACGAGGTAATACTGGGGGTATTCATAGGGGTTCCTAACGATGCCAGTAGCATTGGACATAGGGACGTAGAAATCTGGTCCCTCTGTGCCGTTCATGGTTGCGGTCTTGCGGTGGCGTTCAGCCCTTCTTCAGATGGGTGTTGTTTGGTCCAACTGTACAGAGAGAGAGATGGAAAGGGAACCTTTCTACAAATGCACCGAGTAGGTCAGACTCCTGATTTTATAGGCACATCTTAAGGTGTTAGATGATCACTTTCCAAATCAGTCAGCACAATGTGATTTAGGCCACTGTTAATATATAATCCAGCCACCACTGCAAACGTAACTGGCCACTCATCAAGTTATTAAGGTTACACCTGCTCAGACCTATTAGGAGACTATCTGATGATGGCTTAATCTGAAACACTGCATTGGCTGTGGTACACCTAGGCCTCACCTATACACCCAGAACTGAGTTAGACATTTGCATAAAACTTTTTAGCACTAAATTTACAGACTGTCTTTTCAATATATTCTAGAGACATTTTTGAAGATTCATACTCTGAGCATAAAAGAGTGATGAGACGGAGTGCTGTGGGAAAACAGATGGTTTTTATATGTGGCAATAAAGAAACACTTTACGCTGTGGTAATTCATAGGCACAAAGTAGAATACCTGCACCACCAGGAAATACTATATTGTGATTGAAATATGTTTTTATAGATAATGGTCTCAGACGTGTAAACTTCCTCTCATTCTGAACACATGACATGATTGAAAATGAAATTAATATATTTATGAATATATGTATAGCAATATTTACATTAGACTTTTATAAAAAATTATATTGAATATTATTTTTTTTAAACATTTAGGGTAGCAACATAAAGAATGTTACATGTAATTCACAGGTAATTAATTTAGTACTTGTTCTTACGTTGCGGTATTATATTTGATGCTTATTGTGTGACTTTAAGATATTAAGACTTGCTCTTTAAACATTTTTAAATAAAATGTTAATCAGCTTCAAGCCTTCTATCTAAGAAATCCATAATTCTAAATGTTCTACTCGGCTGCCCCGTATATGTCTGTCTGCGTGTGTGTGTGTGCGTGCATGTGTGGGAGAGAGGATAGCTCATGCGTTTCAATGTATTTTCCTCCCAAACAATCATATTCCTTCATCATACAAACCTGTCAATCAAAATAATATTCACGTTTATTCCTGTTTTAAAACACGTATATTCCTGTTTTATTTCAAGAGATGTTACATTCTGCATATCTTATATTCTAATTTAGCCTAAATCAATCATAATGATCATGTGAGAGGTAGTCTTCTGCAGTAATGCTGTTTGTGTATTCTTTGAATATCAATTTAAAACAAACTAGGGGAAATGAGGGTAAAGTAGACAGTAGACTTGTACAGAAGATCTAGAACATCTCAGTGGCTAGAGGAAAGAGAGCTTAGCTCAGCACTTTCAAATGGGCATTGTATTAAAGAGATTTGGAGCTTATGGACGTGTTACTTTAAGAGGCCTGTAATGAGGTTAATGTCCCATTGGTCACCCTCAGACACAACGCTGTGTATACTCACACTTTTTACTCTACAAAGAGCTATACAATTTTGGGAAAATCCATAATACAATTTGGAAAGCGTTTAGATTACATGTCCAAAGGAGTGAAGAAACTGTGGTGGCAGCTACTGTAGTTGAGGACAGAATATAGTGGTCTGAATTGGAGAGATACTATTTCATCCTGTCAAAGCCCCAAGTGTTATTCAAAACCATGACTTATTTAGTAACTTTATAATCATTTTCATTTATTTATTCACTTATTTATTCACCTTAAAAAGTGCATTGTATGATTGTTTTTATTAATTCAGTATGCATCCAGTATTCAGCATGCATATCTGTACACTCAAAATTCTAAACATACTGTAGATAATAAATACTGGCAGTTGGAGCCTTCCCAACATCTACCCAAAACCATGTTTAATGAGCTAATCTCCAACCTAAAATGGAAAGGAATCCACCACATCTGCCCAGCATTCTACCACCCCCTTGGGACAGAGGGGGGTAGAGCGGTTCAACCAAACTTTTACCATCAGCCTTCTCCAAACACTTCTGCGCTACCATGCCACGCAGCAGCTCTCCACCACAGGGGTCTCCCTAGTCCAGTGGACTCATGTTGGGTCGTGAGCTTCAGCTACTCCAGGGTCAGGGGTTAACAGGTCCAACCCTGCAGCCCACAGGTGGCTGGTAGCACCTTAATTGGGGAGAACGGGCTCATAGTAATGGCTGGAACGGAATAAATGGAATGGTATCAAACACATTAAACACATGGCTTCCATTCCATTCACTCCATTCCAGCCATTGTTATGAGCCTACCTACTCTCACCAGCCTCCTGGGCTGGTCAGCCC
The DNA here is from genome assembly GCA_023634145.1 of Thymallus thymallus. Classification (NCBI taxonomy): domain Eukaryota; kingdom Metazoa; phylum Chordata; class Actinopteri; order Salmoniformes; family Salmonidae; genus Thymallus; species Thymallus thymallus. Next base: position 19,229,733 of record CM042399.1, read on the forward strand.
CGGCCAGTCCGAAACCTCTTACCAGGCCTCAGCTTGGCCAGCAGGCCTGAGCACCTACGTGACTTCCACACTGAGTTCCACACCTGGGTTCCTGTGAGTGGGAGGGGAAGAAATTTAATTTCCGTACATGAAAACATTACCACGCAAAAATACCAGGCAAAAGTTTGGACACACCTACTCATTGCAGGATTTTTGAAGAATCTAAAATCTGAAATATATTTTGATTTGCTTAACACTTTTTGGGTTATTACATGATTCCATATGTGTTATTTCATAGTGATCATTTATTCACAATTATTATTATTCTACAATGTAGAAAATAATAAAAATAAAGAAAAACCCTTGAATCAGTAGGTGTGTCCAAACTTTTGACTGGTACTGTATGTCAGTGACGTGTAACATTATTGTTACATTGTTTGACCCTGAGGCATGTTTACGACCCCCGTGTACTGTATTGTTCAGTTGACGTTATGATTAAATGAATGCAGTTAGCTCTGACATCAGTGGCCTCATCTCTCCTTAAAACATAACAGGTATGTTACTAAGGTGGTTACTTCAGATACTGCTCCTCCTTCCTCCTTCCCAAGATCATAAAAACCTCACAATAATTCAATATGTCTTGTGCAGGTAAAGTGTGCTCTCTAGTGGAGTGTTATTAACATGACCAGATTTCTCTATGAGATGGTGGAGCCCAGCATCAATAGGGAAAATAGAGGGCAGTAGTGAGACGGAGCTGTAGTGAGACAGAGCTGTAGCGAGATGGAGCTGTAGAGAGACGGAGCTGTGGTGAAAAGGCAAATCTCAGCAGGCAGCTGCACTGCATAGAAAGAGGTTTTAGTGTACAGTACCATGTGTATATCGTGTCATTTGATATCAATCACCAATTTACCTTTCTACTATGTGCAGAATGTTGAATGATCTATTGACCGTCATTATAGTCAGTTCATCAGGAGTCACTCCTAGGAAGAATAGCCTAGCATAGCACCTTGGAAGTCATTGCATTACAGTTTTTTACAATCACTTTGTTACTATTTTCAGAACCTTGATGTCATTTTTCACAACTCTAGACACAAAACTCACAACCAATGATCAAAATGCACATTTTTCAAAACTCTAACCCTTTTCTCAATTGCTTGGATACAATAAACATAAAACTTAGATCATTTGTTCATTCAACAACAATCACCTGTTCAATATGACACAACTTAACATCAAAGTACTACTATTTCAAAAGGCAATTCACACATTACATTTCAAATGAGTGTCTATTCATTTCCTTACAATGATCTAACTATCAATTGATACAACTGCTCAAAATGATAAGTAACTGTTGCATTACTCTTAATGCATAGTTGTATGGAAACAGACAAACAATCTTCCATGTTTACAGTAAATCATGAAAGTTTCAAGATAACGAGATTCATTGTCACCAATTAGCGTGGAGCATGAACCAATTAGACTACAATATCCATGGATGTAGCCTCATATTTTATCATAATGCTTCATCAGACACTGTGTCTATGGTCCCAAATACTGTACCACCTTTTCAGACTATTTACAGTATTGACAGTACTGCACTGTATAGATGCAGGCCCTTGTAATTGCTTGTCCAATTCTGCCAACTCGTTACTGATGATTGAGTGCACATTGTGGAATGAGTATATAAAGAGTTGATTGGGATCCAATTGCAAGAGCATAGTGATACGTAACATGGAGCCAGCAGGTGATCCAGGTCACAATGGAGGTCAAGTAGTGGTGGGAGGAAGACGAGGAAGACGTGTTGGTCAAAGGAATGGCAGGGGACAGGCACCCCTTCTGAGAGGTGGTCGTGGGCCTCGTTTGAGAGGTGTGAGGGTACGTGGTAGAGGACAAGGCCACGGACCAAGACAGTGGCAGCAACAGCATAGAGTGTCCAATGAAATTCGGGCAATAGTTGTAGACCATGTCATAAATCATGGCATGACAATGACTGAGGCGGCTACAATGATACAACCAAACCTCAGAAGGTCAACCGTGGCCTCAATAATCAGAACTTTCCGCAATGAGAACCGGTAAGTTATCAGCATGCACTAAACATTATGCTACTCTCAATTGTCAAATGACTGCATACCAATGTGTATCACAGAATAGGTGATGTGACCAAGTGTCTTCTTACTCTAATGTTCCCTGTAGAATTGTGACCAGGCCAAATAGTGGAGGCAGAGGCAAAATTCTAACTGACCAACAAGAGCAGGCTGTGGTCGATTTGGTTCGGGCCAGAAATGATATTCGCCTTACAGAAATTCGCCAGCATATCTTGGACAATGAAGACATGTTCAACAATGTGGGATCCATAAGTTTGCCGACTATTGCACGCATACTGAAAAGGCACCAGGTATCTATAAAACAACTATACCATGTGCCTTTTGAAAGAAATGCAGACAGAGTGAAGCAAATGAGGACTGAGTATGTTCAGGTAAGTTCAGTTTCAAGATGGCTGTTGTAAAAATATTCCCAAAAATTCTACATTGTACAGTAATCTCTAAATCTCTTTCCAAAATGTATTTTTAGAGGGTGATGGAGCTGGATGCTGATGACGACCATCATAAATTCCCATATTTGGATGAGGCAGGTTTTAATCTGGCCAAGACAAGGAGGAGAGGTCGGAATTTCATTGGCCAGCGGGAAACCATCCAAGTACCTGGACAACGTGGGGCCAACATTACCATGTGTGCGGCTATATCAGAAGATGGTGTTGTGGGACGCAGACCTCATATTGGACCATATAATGCAGCTCTCCTTGTCACCTTTCTTGATGAGCTCGATCAGGTTTGTAGGGCTGAAGGTGTGACCTATGTCATTGTGTGGGACAATGTCAGGTTCCATCATGCTCATGTGGTGCAAGCAGGGTTTCAGGCCCATGCACAATTTACCACCCTGTATTTACCCCCATACTCTCCCTTCCTTAACCCGATTGAGGAATTTTTCTCCGCATGGAGATGGAAGGTTCATGATAGGCACCCTCATGAACAAGTCACTTTTCTCCAGGCCATGGATGACGCCTGCAATGACATCACAGCAGACCAGTGTCAGGCCTGGATTCGCCATGCCCAAAGGTTTTTTCCAAGATGTTTGGCTAATGAAAACATCCATTGTGATGTAGATGAGAACCTGTGGCCAAATCCACAACACAGAGTTGATGACAATGTAGAAGTACAGTAATCACTCCTGTTTTGTTTCTTACAGTACAAGCAAGCAAGTTGAGGAACACTGCATTTGATGTTTTACAGTACTGTCTTTTCTTTTCTATTTCATAGCTAATTATTTTTGCTTTGATTCAAATAAACCTATGTTGTGATTGTACTGTAGTGTTTTGCATCAATATATTACAAACTTTGTTCAATGATTCCACTGTGTCTGTAGTATTCTCTCTACCACTGCAGTACTTTTACAGAGATGTATTTACTGTACATGTAGTACCATAATGAAACCTGTATAACCTATTTTGTTCTACAATATTTAATGATTGTACGAACAATGACACAGTGAAACTATCGGTTGCTTGTGTGTGGGTGATCTCTAGTTATGTTTCAATGGTATTTCACAGTAAATTTGTTTTTTGAACCAATGATTGTGCAAGTGCAAGATTTCTTTAAAGATGTGAATGCACAATGCAATGTTTTGAACATTAGACAGCCTGTGTTACAAGTGATAACCGTTTTGAGTTTTGTGTCTAGAGTTTTGAAAAATGACATCAAGGTTCTGAAAATAGTAGCAAAGTGATTGTAAAAAACTGTAATTACCATAGGCTAAGGAGGCTAATGACACTGCAATACATGACTGATGAGCAGATCAACTAGCTAGGATTATGTCATAGTAATTTAATGTGTTGTAGCCTGGTCCCAAAACTGTATAAAAAAAAAGTGGTTTTGAAATTATGACATTTTTGACCCCTTGTTGGCACTTTTAGGGTTACAATTTGGCAGCCCTGGGGGAGGTGGGTGATCAGCTGACAAGAGAGGGAGTAGGGTGAACTTAGTCGATGATGTAGGGTCAGTTTAGCATTTTCCCCAATAACGGTTAAATCTACGATTGGGGGAGGAATGGAGAGAGTGAAAGATAGAGAAGGATGGGGTGATGAATATAATCCTACCTGACTCTGTGAAAGTTTGACACACTTTCCAAGTTCTATTTTTCATTTCAGTGGTTTTAGGGTGGGGTATCCTGAGCTAAGATCCTTGGGACACGCTTGTAGCCACCTACTCCCTGCAGTGCCTCGGGGAGTGGGATAGCCTCCTGTCATGTGGTTCAGGAAAAAAGACGTCAAAGCGCAGAGGTGAGTTGATAACAGATCACATCAATAGACTACAATTTCTCAGAATAATACATAGGCCTGTACAAATCTGAAAGAGAAAAACATTGTTTTCGATACAGTGGATCTACGATGCAATGCCACACAGAATAAACAAATAGCTGTATTTTTTACCAAATTGCGTTTGCGTGTTCTTATATGTTGTGATATATTTTAGGATATTCACTGATAAACAGCAACCAGTTCTGTCTCTCGCTCTCTCTCTCCCTCTCTCTGAAACAGGTGAGCTTGCCTATTTATTTGACTGTTTACATTGCACCTAGGTGTTGCACAATATCCATTTTTGTAATTTATCTATTAGATTAGACTGTTTATTTGTTTTATTAGTTATCCCTATTAATTCCTCACAGTGGCGAATTTTTAGCATTTGGGGGATGCATGCCAGCAAAGCCACTACACAACATAACACTAAACAATACATGAATTGCACTATAACCGTGACCAACTGTGCCCACAAACTGTTAGGGCCTACATAAAGCTGTCGCAACAGCAGAGTCCTAACAGCAGTCCTAACACCTTACTACTGCTACACCTGGCTATCAGCAGAGCCTTGTCTGGCAGCGAAACAGTTAATTCAGCCTAATTTACTGCCTTTAAAAAAAACATAGTAATATGGCTGACTTGCTTGAACAAATGTGGTTTCTACTGACAACTGAGATGTACAAACTATGGCATAAGGGGATGACAAGCAGATAAGAGGCAATCTGTAATTTCGATTAAGACATTAATGAGCAAGCTAGGATGGACGTAGTCAATATAACTATTTGTTTAGCACTTTTGAAATGTACAGCAACAGAATTCAGAACATGGGCCGTTCTTACAGTGTTCTCCCTGTACACCAAGTCAGAACTGTAGGATAAATAAATGGGGCATGTAATCACACAACGAAAGCTCTTACAATATTCAATGCTTACATTTCTCTAAAACAGGTTATAACCTACATGTGCACCACCATGTCAGAACAGTAGGCGAAATAAAGAGCTTACTAGTAGGCTACTAACAGCTTACTACACAACATACCCTTAGTATTACTTTCTTAGCTACAGTATACATATCTCTCTGGCATATTACATCATTTATGCAACAGTGGACAATACATGTTTAGACTCACCTTGTTGTGCTATGCTCACTTGAACAGGAAGGTGGTGCGGCAGTCCATTGTAGGCAAGTCTGGCATTCTCTGGATTGATGGTGCTTTCAAGTCAACTGGAAATGAATCATGATGACGTCAGTGGATAACCGTTCAAAACCTATTTTTCCCAAGTTCCCAGTAGTCTTGAACTCACTGAAGTCAGATTTCCCAGTTCCGAGTTTCCAGTTGTTTTGAGAGCGGCAGAAATCATGCTGCATTGACAGCATGGCCAATGTTAAATGTTTATCATCTTAAGCTTGGAAAAGAGACCCTTAAACCCAGAATTGGGACAACACACCTACTCAACTGAATAGCGCCTCACGGACCTGGTTCTCTAAACCTCAGATGAGTGCAGCCGTGAGACAAGAGGTAGGGAGGATGGTCTCAGGGTCCGATGGTGTAGCAGCGGGGCTATAGAGGCGTGACAGTGCATCCAATTTCACATTCTTGGACTCCGGGCAGTAGGAGATAGTGAAGTTGAGTCGGGTGAATAGCAGAGCCCATCGAGCTGACAGTGCAGAGATATTCCAGGTTCTTTTGATCTGTCCATACTTTGAATGTGTGTTCCAACCCCTCTAACCAGTGCCTCCACTCCTCAAATGCCATCTTCACCGTAAGTAGTTCCCAGTTAATCATAACGTAATTCCTTTCCATGGGGTTGAGACGATGGGAGAGGAAAGCGCAAGGATGCAGATTTTGGTCTTGGGCCGAACGCTGGGACAGGACAGCCCCCACTGTCCTGTCCCAGCCGGGACGGTTCCAGAATGGATTAGGATTGGGCCGACCACATTAACGGGACCGTTAGGGGGAAAGCCAGGGTGCTGTAGCCCCGGATGAACCAGCGGTAGAAATTGGCAAACCCCAGGAAGCTGCAGGCATCTGCACTCATCTTTCCATGATCCATCTGTATGTTGCCTACAGCTATGATGTATCCAAGGAAGGAGATGGTGGAGCGATGGAATTTGCATTTTTCTACTTTGACGAACAGCTGGTTCTCCAGAAGACGCTGGAGGACTTGTCTGACATGGAGGGCACGTTCTTGAGCCGAGTGGGAAAAAACGAGGATGTCATATACAGGTCTGGAATACTTCCATTAGACCGTAAAGTAACTCCTTGTGTCTTCCAATGGTGGCTCCCTGGGAGGAAGATGGTCGACACCAGCAGGGTGAAGACAAGCACAAAGACAGGTGAAACAGATCAGAGTGTGACAGCGGCTTTATTAACTAATATATATATATTTTTAAATATTGTTTAAATAACATGCAAAACAGGCAACCTGCTAGAGGCAATGCAATTATACCACAATGTGAGGCTTAAAACTGGTGGATCTCTGCCCACCTGCCCTAATTCACAGCGTTGCAGTGTGCTGGGTGATTAGTGTCCTGGTTTCGTTCTGCACATATGGAGGTTAGGCTTTAGAACATGTCCTACTCTTTCGCTCTCTCTATCTCTAGTTCCTGGCCTACCTATATATTCTTCAAATAACAGATGGATCCAAATTATATTCACTCTACATGTTACTGTGTAGCCTATTCATAAAAATATGCATACCTAACTCTTCAACTCTGAATTACTTTATCACAGATGAGATGACAGTGAAGACCCGTGTCTCTGTCAACTGTTCATCAAAGTGCCACTAGAGAACATTGCTGTTTGCTGAGGGAATGTGATATGTAGACTTAATGGGAGCTGGCTCCTGAATAAAACATTTAAAAACTCACTACTCTACTACTAATACTTTGCTTCGAAAGTCCAATATCTTGAAAACTTGACTTCTGACATGCAAAACATTTTGGGACTGTATTAACAGTAGACTAATGAAAAAAATACCCAAATGTAGTAATGCTGTCTATTAGCTTGATTGATAGCATTGTTGTAATGAGGGTCTTTACCATCCACCAGGATTAGTAATTGGAGAGCTCACTGTCTGATATTAAGTACAAATGTGCCACATGTCCAAGACGTTGACAAATAGTGCTCAAATAATTTTAAAAGTACTGTGTTATCTGTGTGTCCTATGAATAATTCATCAGAATCAATCAAGTCAAAGGGAAAAATAAGCATGTTACAAAGCGAGAAAATGAGGATACTGTAGACTACTAAAGAAATACACAAAGTATAAGCTGTTGCTCCTGGATATAATAGCCAACAGATGCCTTGAGATTATGTCAGCATGCTCATGTCCATGCTGTAGCTATGGCTGTAGGCTGTGTGGGCATGCTGTGATGTGGTCATGCTGAAGTAAGCTTAAGCTTCAATAAGGGCCTGTGTGAGGATGGTTCTTACCCTAAGTCCTGGAAACGGGGCTCACAGCAGTGAGAACAGTGGCCACACAGACACACAAACACACATCACACACACGCGCGTGCAAACACACAACACACACACACACACACACACACACACACACACACACACACACACACACACACACACAGTCAGAACAGAAGTGCATATCACTGTATTTAGCGCCATCCATCATTCCTTCAATTCTGACCAGTTTCCCAGTCCCTTCCGATGAAAAACATCCCCAAAGCATGATGCTGCCACCACCATGCTTCACTGTGGTGGGGGGATGGTGTTCTCAGGGCGATGATAGGTGTTGGGTTTGCACCAGACATAGTGTTTTCCTTGATGGCCAAAAAGCTACATTTTTATATGTTTGGGGAGTCTCCCACATGCCCCTTGGCAAATATTTTTTTTATTAAGCAATGGCTTTTTTCTTGCTACTCTTCCGTAAAGCCCAGCTCTGTCGAGTGTACGGCTTAAAGTGGTCCTATGGACAAATACTCCAATCTCCGCTGTGGAGCTTTGCAGCTACTTCAGGGTTAAACTTGGTCTCTTTGTTGTCTCTCTGATTAATGCCCTCCTTGCCTGGTCTGTGAGTTTTGGTGGGCGGCCATCTCTTGGCAAGTTTGTAGTGGTGCCATATTCTTTCCATTTTTTAATAATGGATTTAATTGTGCTCCGTGGGATGTTCAAAGTTTCTGATATTTTTTTATAACCCAACCCTGATCTTTACTTCTCCACAACTTTGTCCCTGACCTGTTTGGTCTTCATGGTGCCGCTTGCTTGGTGGTGTTGCAGACTCTGGGGCCTTTCAGAACAGGTGTATATATACTGGGATCATGTGACAGATCATGTGACACTTAGATTGCACACAGGTGGACTTTATTTAACTAATTATGTGACTTCTGAAGGTAATTGGTTACACCAGATCTTATTTAGGGTCTTCATATTAAAGGGGGTGAATACATATGCATGCAGCACTTTTCAGTTATTTATTTTTTATAATTTTCTGAAACAAGTAATTTTTTAAATTTCACTTCACCAATTTAGACTATTTTGCGTTTTTTTTTTTTGTTTTATATTGTCAACCTGTTTGTCAAAACCTTAAAGTTCCACCTTGTTATGCTACTTTATTAAGAAAATGTATAACATTCAGTTTCAAAAATTGTTTAATATTAGAAGTAAAATGCTGTTCACATGTAGGGACTCATGCTAGCTAGATCATGATCACATTTATGAAAGAATTCCACCCTGTTAGGTTCCCCCCTGTTAGTTGTGTAAATCTAACCGGGTGGAACATGCACCTAACAGGGTGGAAAAATATTGATAGAAAATGTAGTAAACAAATGGTTTATAATAAGATACATATAATATTTGATGTTGTGTGCTTGCAACTGTTAACTATGTATGCAATTTAATATACAGTGCCCTGCATATTTGAGATAGTGAAGCATTTTATATTTTTTTGGCTCTTCTCTGGCATGTAAAGGATATGCAACCAAATACTAAACATGACTACTTTTAACATTATGTTAATGTGTCCCTATATTTCTAGGAGCCCTGAAATAGGGGAACTATGTAAAAAAAGTGTTATCTTTTCTAAATGATGAATCCAATACTTCTGTAGTTTAACGGCATACAGATTGGTTACATTTTGGAGTACACAATCTAAAAAATGTTATGGAGGGCTTTGTATATGAATTAAATCATTAATATATTCAGAATAGCCAGGTGTTGTATTTTTTTGTGTTAAATTTACAAATTGTATAAATTAAAGGTAACAAAATGGTAAACATTTGTTACAAAATGGCTCCAGCTCTAAGCGCTGCAGAAATGCAGAGGTGTTACAGAGAGAGGAGAGATGCTGACCCAGACAGGAGAGCAGTGGACCTCCAGAAAGAGAAGGATAAGTGGCAGAAAGACAGACAGGCAGGGAAAAAGAAGGGAATAGCAGACCTCAGTGAGCGAGAGAATCGTCAACAAAGAAAAGAATTGAGAGAAATGAAGAGGGATGCAAAAGCCAGAAAGGAAGCCAGAGCAGCTATACCCTCTCCCCCTGCAACTCCAGCTACATCCCCAGAACCAGTGGCAGGGCCCTCAAGAATAGAACTGTTAAGAGTAGGAACAATTTTCTTCTTTTGAGTTATTACGTTTAATTGTTTTGTGAAATAAGGGTTGGTTTATTGGTAACATACTTATCTGATTGGTGGATAGAGCGGATGTATTCACTGATTAAGTGTGTGTGAGTGTGTGTGTGCTGTTTTCCTCTATTTCAGACAAAAACGAGAAGGTCAACTACAGAAAGATAGAAACAAGAGAATGCTCTTGAAAAAGTTAAAAAAACTGCAAGCTGCCTTGGAAAAAGAAAAAAAGAAAAAAGAGAAGTACAAGAAAAGATGGCAACTGCACAACACAAAAGAAAAGGATAAAAAATAAAATGTCCACGCACACAACTTAATAAAATGCTTATACATCCTATTCATCCCTCCGTACGCAGGAAACTGCTGCTACATGCATCTGTAGTGGAAGAATTAAGACAAAGATACCAGGCCACAAGAAGAAACAGAGAAAAGCAAATACTGGCAAAATCCACCTGTGGAAACATTGTCAAGAAATACCGACTGCAGAGGCTAGCTCAAAAAGCTCTAGGCTTTTCAAAGAAAAGCGCATCAATGGATCTGTCCTCGTTCCAGTGGAAGAAAATAGATAGAGTAACACCAGAGTGTAAGCAAAGTATAGAAGCATTCTACTTAAGGGATGACGTGAGCCGCATGACGACGGGGAGACCCACCCTGTTAGCTGAACAATTTCAAAAAATATATTAACAATAGTTTAAAATATTTGTGGTTTATTGTGTTTATTTGCAGAGATGGAAGGGATTAATTGACCATATGTAATTGTTTGCTGAATTCTGTTGTTATTTTTTTAATTAGAGACAATAAACTATCGGTTCACACTAAACAAAACACAATGAACACATATACAAAATTGTTTGGTAATTATTTTTAGTCAATAAACAAATATAATAGAACAAGGGACACATAATGCACAAGAAAATGTAATTATTGTTATATATTAAAATTTTTAAAACTTTGTGATTGTTATTCATATGCCCTAACAGGGTGGAATACTGTCATGGTCCATGTTTGAACCAAATGCCCATAATTATAAGGATTTAAGTGCTTGAGCTTGGAAAATATGTTTTTCAGACAGTTAAACATATCCCTTTTTTGATTAAATGTTTAAAACATGAAACATCGGAAATATTTTTTTCTAAAGTTACCAGGTCCAAAAGGCACCAGTTAACAGGATTGACCCTTAAAGTACAGGTTGTAATGCAACAAAATAGGAAAAACCCCAAGGGGGATGAATACTTTTGCAAGGCACTGTATACGCTACTAAGTGCATGTTCGGTGAATCACACGGCAAAGTTATATTTTTCAGGAGGAGAGTCAGTCTTCTTCCAAAAATAATCAGAGATGAGGGGCGACATTTGGGACACATCGATATATAGCCTAATAAGCAACTAATTCTAAAACTGTGAGAAATAGTGACATTTCTGGACTCTTAGTCTTATATAATGACAGGCTCATCTTGGGATGACAAGAGTACACTTTGTGAGATTGTTATTCATTTTAAGTACCTATCCTGTCTTTATGAAAATATCTCAACACTCTGAATTAAACGCAGTTCTGCCAGTTTGTAAATGAGATCTACCCCATGGATGGGTATCTTTGTCCGTTTGAGATTTTTCTTCTTTTGGGGACCATCTCTGGACAGACCATAATATTGTGACCATAACTATGAACACCAAGGTTCCAAAGAAACCCCCAAGGATTGTGGTCAAGATAAATTTTAAAACATTTAATCATGAGCTATTTAAAAAAGATTTGACTGCTGTACCCTGGGAGTTGATTTATCTAGAGGATGATTTAAATCACTCTACAGAGTGTTTTATTGATTTGCTCACTGAGGTAATGGACCATCATGCCCCAGTAAGAAAGAGTACAGTTGGGGCTCGTCCATCTCCATGGATTGATGATGAACTGGGTGAGGCATTTAGTCAAAGAAATATGGCAAAAGTCTTAGCAGCCAAATCTAAACTAGAAATTGATTAACAGAATTATAGAACACTACGTAATTATGCAGTTAAATTAAATCGTAAGATATTGATTGTAAAAATGATTCAAAAAAGGTATGGAATACAGTTAAGGGCTTACTTGGTACATCTATCTCATCATGCCCATCTAGCGTGGATGTTGATGGTAGAACGATAACAAAACCAGCCGATTTTGCCAATCATTTTGCTGATTTTTTTGCAAAGAAAATTAATTATCTGAGCGATGTAAATGTAAACACCCATTCTTCCAAACAAGTTATTGTTAATTGGATTGATAATCACATTATGAGCAAAAAAACATGCTCTTTTAATCTACAAATGGTGTCAATACAGGAGGTGTTAAACTTATTGAAGTCATTACCCAATAGTAAATCTACAGGTTATGATCTCCCCAGATTGCATCTCCACTGAAATACATATTTAATTTGTCACTGGAAAAGGGGACATTTCCAAATGTATGGAAGCATGCTAAACTGTGTCCAATCCCGAAAGACAGCAAAGAACCCATTACTCCTGCCAATAGTCTACCAATTAGTCTACTCCCTTCACTCAGTAAGATATTGGAGGGCATTGTGAGTAGACAAATACTACCGCTGCATTGGTTGATATGACTGACCAGTGTCTCAATTTGATGTATAATGGCAGGTTTGTGGGTGTACTATTTTTAGATTTTAGTGCAGCATTTGATTTAGTGGATCATTAAATAATCTTAACAAAATTATTGCATTATGGGTTTAAGGAGGCAGCATTTAACTGGGTACAGTCATATCTAACTGACAGGAAACAGTCCACCTATATTAATGGGTCATTTTCTTCCCCTCATGCATTAAACTGTGGAATACCACAGGGCAGCTGCCTTGGGCCACGTCTTTACATAATATATACCAACGAGATTCCTTATGCCTTATCTGAAACTCAAGCTACTATATTTGCAGATGATACTACAATTTATACAGCAAGACAATCGGTTCAACAGGTACAGCAAGCTCTACAAGTAGATCTGGGAGATATCAGGGAGTGGGTTTGCAGGAAAAAACTTGTTTTGAACACCAATAAAATCAAGGTTATGTTGATCTGTTCCATCAGGAAACGGCCAACACAACATGGGACACAATTACGTATGGGGGGAGTACAAATTGAGGTAGTGGCAGAAACCAAACTACTAGGGGTGCAACTAGAAAACTGTTCATCATGGTCGTCTCAAATAACTAATCTATGTAAAAACATTATTTAAACTGCATGCATGATCAGAAGGATAGCTAAATATTTACCGGAAAAGATTCTTAAACAAACAACCCAAACATTAATTGGGAGTCAGGTGAACTACTGTTCTGTGGTCTGGGGAAATGCACTAGAAAGTGAAAATAGGAGGCTGCAGATTGCAAACAAAGCAGCGAGGATTGTTTTAAGGTGGAGATATGGTTCTTCTGTTGTCATCAGTCATCCAAGGCAGAAGAGACACACTGCCCTCTCCCTGAATGGTGATTCGCTGGCGTCACTCAGGGCTTGAGTTCTCTGACTCTGACTGGCTCAGTTTGTCAGTGTAGCTGTGCAGTGAACGGAAGGAACAGTGGGCCTGTTGAGGGTGGAGATCACTGGACATTGGGGTCAATCCACTATAGTTTGTGATGATGACCAGGAGGAGGAGGATAAGTAAGAGAGTGACAGAGGACAAGGGAGATTGGGAAAGAGGCTATTTTGAAATGGTACAATGGATCAACACAGAGATCCACATGTATTTTTGCAATGAGCATGCAGTAGTAAGTCAGTGCAGCAGACAGTGAACTGTGACTGGCCTAGGTTAGATGGGCTATAGGCCACTAATTGCATGCTTGGAGAAGCGCTGGACCAAAGGGCTGACAGCTTCAACAAATACATGTGATGAAAGTGTGTTCTGTGTCATCCTTTTTTATAGCACATGCTACTGCTACTGTAATGCAATATCGGTTCATTTTATGGAACCTTACTTTTTATGCTAAATGATGTAAAATCTACCTGATCGTTGGACGATATGTCAATTTCTTCCCTTCATACTATGCCTGAAAGAAAGTTCACCTCATTTGCATATTGGGATGACTGTGTGCCAGAGGACAGATCAGTGGGCAGGGTGTGATGCTCTCTCAGACCTCCCACAGGAACTCTCTCTTTCACTGAGTGGACGCTAAAAAGGAAGAAACACTGTGACAAGGACATTGAACATATGGCAACACAGGCTGCCACAGCTCTGTAAGTCACACTGTTGGACATATACTGTACAAGTCTGAATTGAGCTATATGAACACTGGTATCATTTCTGTGATAGACCAACTGTAGATTAAACTAGTTCAAGTCAAGACATAGGTTTAGGGCCTGATTAAAAATGATGTATTTAAGTTAACTGAGCGATTTACTAAACCAATTACAAAATAGGGTAAAAGTTGCATACATGTTGTAGTCTGTAGATCCAACATTAGAAGATCGCTGCCAGCAGAGAGTGCTGTTGCCATGCAATATAAAATGTAGCTTAGTCCTGCCCCTCAGACATTGCCACACACAAATACTCACACGTGTACCATTTGGTTATTGACATTTTTCAATAACTTTTTAATTCAACCCAAGGTTTTTTAATTTAACCTAAGGTCCCATCTTGAGGCTAAATCAGCTGCAGGTGCCCTTGTTCTCTAAACTTTGCATTGGCAGGGATGCTTTGCATGGAATACTGTCCCAATATTCTACACACTTAGAAAAAAGGTAGAACCCTTTTTGGTATAGGTATAATTATTTTGAGTTACATGTAGAACCCTTTCCACATGGAACTCAAAAAGGTTCTACCTGGAACCAAAAAGGGTTATTGAAATGGTTCTCCTATAGGGACAGCTGAAGAACCCTTTAAGGTTCTAGATACCTGTTCAATAGTTTTAGGGCAATGGTCACAGTGAAATATTTGATTGCATCAGGTTTTAACCAGGTGTGAGTCACCTGGTGAGGGTGGCGACTCTTTGTAACCCTTTTCTGGCGTCCTCACGAGACATTGTGTTTCAGCAATAACAACAACACAAGTACCTATTCAGGCAACTGCAGGTCTAGAAAGGGATGACATCATAGGTGTTGTTATCGTTCCATTTACAGAGGTCATCCTATGATTCAGATAGGCCATTAGAAATCAGAGATCCTACAGCACCAGCAGCTCTCTTTGATTGACCATCAGAGATCCTACAGCACCAGCGTCTCTCTCTGATAGACCATCAGAGATCCTACAGCACCAGCGTCTCTCTCTGATAGACCATCAGAGATCCTATGGCACCAGCGTCTCTCTTTTCAGCTTTGGTAATGCAGTAGAGCAGGCGTGGCCAACCAGTCAGAGACTAAGAACCACATTTTTTACTATGTTACTACAGTTTATGGCCACTGTGTGATGAGAGACCGCCTGATGAGGCCGTGTCTGTCCGCCCGAAGGGTTGAAATAAAGTGGCTCGTTCTGAACCTCATCGATGATCTGGATCGTGTTAGTTGTTACCACCGACGAGCCAAAGCTAGGCTAAGCGAGCTAGCTACACGCAAGAGGTCTCTTTAGTACAGCTGGTGAAGGAACATCAGTTACCGACGGAGGATCGAGCCTTCGTTGCCTCCGTCATGGTGCAAATTAGCGGGTTCACCCATGTGTGACGTTCACCTCAATACCGATCGGAGGTGAAGCCGATAAATATCGGGTGTTAGTGGGTTTACATAGGTTTTTTTGGGCAGTGTGAAAGGGGCTATATACACAACACAAAATTCGATATGTAAACCGCATGCGGCTCCGGGAGCCGCGGGTTGGCCAGGCCTGCAGTAGAGGATGGCTTCTAGCATATTAATCACACTGATGAAATAGAAGAAAATAACAAAAATGTTCTGAGTTCCATTTGGGGCTGTTTGTCTATGTGTGTCTGTGTGTGTGTGTGTGTGTGTGTGTGTGTGTGTGTGTGTGTGTGTGTGTGAAGTGTGTGTGTATTGTGTGTGTGCTTGTGTTCATGAGTGAGGCTGTGTGTGTGTCTGTATGTACGTATGCAAACGTGTGTTTCTGTATAATTACACATTCAGTCTGTATGGCTGTCCTTCTGAAAATGAGGGTGGCATCGCAGCACCTTTCCGCTGAGCAGACCAGACCCAATTAAAGTGCGAGAAACAAGCACAGGAAATTAACAGTTATGAAGCTAGATTGGAGCTAATTTCCTCCTGACCAGAGGAGTTCACTG
The DNA here is from genome assembly GCA_023634145.1 of Thymallus thymallus. NCBI lineage: Eukaryota > Metazoa > Chordata > Actinopteri > Salmoniformes > Salmonidae > Thymallus > Thymallus thymallus. The sequence continues at coordinate 19,245,839 of CM042399.1, forward strand.
ACCCTGATCTCTCTTTCTCTCTGACTTGTTTTCTTGTGCTCTTCGCTTTTCTTTCCTCTCACGTTCATCTCTCTCTCTCTCTCTCTCTCTCTCTCTCTCTCTCTCTCTCTCTCTCTCTTCTCTCTCTCTTCTCTCTCTCTCTCTCTCTCTCTGTGTCTCTCTCTCTCATCTGTCTTCTCTCTCTCTTCTCTCTCTTCACTCTGAAGATGGTGGGTTGTTCAAGGTCATTAAAAACATTGCAAACATCACTTATCATACTGATATTTATCCTTCAAGTTGGTTTACAGAGTTGATTTTGTTGTTGATTTTTTTCAATCAGTATTAAAATAAGAATCAATTGCTTCTTTGTGATTGCCTCTCCACCTAATAGGTCCTTCATGTTTGATTTTTGAGCCGTATCAGCAGTCAGTCACCTTTTTTTCCTGTTCTCAATTAATTGGTTCCCATGGAGTCATGTTCAACAAGTTCTGTCCCTGATGACTGTATAGAATAATGTCCACGGTTAGTCGAACACACACACACACAAATGCACACGCACACAGCCACACACACACAAACGCACACACACACAGCCACACACACACAGCCGCACATTATTCTCACCAAATAATATGTAACTATCAAACGTTGTCATAAGTGAATGTTCTGCATCCTGGCACCCCACCAGCACTATCTTCTGCTCAGTAACTGTGTTGAATGAGTCAAATTCAGCCGCAGGCTGCGCCTATTGCTTATGTCTTCAGAGGTGATGTTGGGGTTTTGGAGCGACGGTGCATTCCCAGATGCTGGGCTGGTTAGACCCTCGTGCTGTGAACCCAAATGTCACCCCTGTCACACACAGAGAAACACACACACACCGCAAACCACCCTCCCACGCTATTATCTGCACGCTCTCACATACTGTAACGACAACACATACATCAACTAGCTCTAATCTGCTTCTATTGCATCACATTATTCATATAATAAGCAGACGGACAGATTTGGGTTTTTGCTGACGTATATAAGACAGTCGTCAGCCATTTAGCCACCACCCCAGTCCTTCCCTACCCTCTGCCGCTGTATTAGTTCTTTGTACTGTGAGCCGGCTTGTCTGTGTCAGTCTCCTCTACCTTGGTGTCTGCTCCTGTTACGGTAACCTTTTTCTGTTCCTGGATATGAAAACGTCACACAGAGAGGAAACAGGAAGACTCAGATGCCTCAGATGTCTTGACATCATCGTAGGTCTGTCAGGGTCTGACTGAGGCTAGGTCTCTGACTCCCTCTATTGGGAGTAGTATGGCCACAGTCAGGACCTGACAATAATACAGGGAGTTTGGTTTTGGTTTTGGTCAATCCCCAGTTAGAGGCAGCTGTCTTGAGTTGTCTCTAATTGGGGATTCTATTTATGTTCACATTACGTCCACCTGCGTGTGGATCATTGCGTTGAGTTGTCTGTGTACTTATCACGCTACACCAGTTCACGGTGCGTTCTCTGTTTCAAGCGTTTGTTGTTTTCTACTTTTGAGTATAATAAACTATGTTTGCACGGACTTCTCGCTCTGCGTCTCGTTCCCTTCCCATGCATCGTCTCTTTGCCTTATACTGTACATCCTGACAGTTGATGTCACCCAGTCCCTTGTATATCTCTAGTGTGACTTTGACATAGAGCTAGAGAGTACTCAAATCCTAGGGATTGTCGTTAACTCAAAATGCCTACCATAATCATTGCAGCAAAACATTATAATAACTTAAAATTATAAGCCATTAATATACTATTTATAGCTTATCTATAGATCACTCTCCTGACTATCTCTTTGTGTTGAGGCCTTGATGTGTGCACAATGTGAGCAGATGGGGGTACTCTTCTCTCCTCTCTTTGTGTGACACTTTGAAGCCTGTGTGTCTCTGTGTTAATTCATGCGTGTCTGTGGCGAGGGCTAGAGAAACACCACACCCAACACGTTGGCTGGCTCCCTTATTTTGCAGTTTTTTATGTGGTACATTTTCACAACTCCAAGCACATAAATTAAAACAGATCATCAAAATCATTTTTTTTAAACTAAGCACATTTTCAATTGACTAAGTACAACAAAGATTCAAAGTCACTTGCTTACTGCACCGAATCACCCTTTCAATTTGGATACATATTCAATATAAGTATCTGCTTTTCAAAATACTATATTCACTTTACTTTTGATATGATTTTCTTGTAATTTGTTAACAATACAATTAACTATCGCTTAATCAAACTGCTCAAACCAAAATTATGTAGTGCCTAGTTAGTTTTTTGTATTGCTTTTTGTCTACTACAGATTTTGAGAAGGAACATATACAGTGCCTTCAGAAAGTATTCACACACCTTGACCTTTTCCACATTTTGTTGTGTTACAGCCTAAATTTAAAATGTATTAAATTGAGATTTTGTGTCACTGGCCTGTACACAATACCTCATAATGTGAAAGTGGAATTATGTTTACAAATTAATTAAAAAGGAAATGCTGAAATATCTTGTGCTTAACAAGTCACGTAATAAGTTGCATGGACTCTCTCTGTGTGCATTAATAGTGTTTAACATGATTTTTGAACGACTACCTCATCTCTGTACCCCACACATAATTATCTGTAAGGTCCCTCAGTTGAGCAGTGAATTTCAAACACAGATTCAACCACAAAGACCAGGGAGGTTTTGGTAGATGGGTAGATGGGTAAAAAACAAAAGCAGACATTGAATATCCCTTTGAGCATGATGAAGTTATTAATTACACATGCCTCCTTTTAGCAACAAGGCACTAAAGTAATACTGCAAAAAATGTGGCAAAGCAATTAACTTTTTTTTCATGAACACAAAGTGTTATGTTTGGGGCAAATCAACACATTACTGAGTACCACTATCCATATTTTCAAGCATAGTGGTGGCTGCATAATCTTATGGGTATGCTTGTAATCGTTAAGTACTGGGTAGTTTTTCAGGATAAAAAATTAACTCAATGGAGCTAAGCACAAGCACAATCCTAGAGGAAAACCTGGTTCAGTCTGCTTTCCACTAGACACTGGGAGATGGACAGTAACCTAAAACACAAGGCCAATTCTACGCTGGAGTTGGTTACCAAGAAGACAGTAAACGTTCCTAAGTGACCGTGAAATTATTATCTAGCAATGGTCAACAATCAATTTGACAGAGCTTGAAGAATTTTGAAAACAATAGTTGCACAATCCAGGTGTGCAAAGCTCTTAGAGACTTACCTACAAAGACTCATAGCTCCATAAGGTCATACATCTGGGCCCTAACTGACTGGGCGGGGACAAAGGTCCATTCCTGGAACTTCGTTGAATCGCTGCCTTAAGGTGATTTAAACACTTTGCAGTCTTGGGCCTGGTCATCTGATAGGTCATAGTAGGCCCGTTGTGCTTCTCCAGCCAGGAATGGTCCAAGCAGCCCAGCCCAGCTGCTCTCGGGCCAACCCTCCCATGTTGCGGCCTCCATGTCATCAGCCTCTGTCATTTTCAACAGGAACCTGCCCGGATTGTGTCCACTGTCTGCGGTCACCTGTGGAGCACCAGCGGGAAGAGCCTTTCTACACGGTTCTTCCGGTCCCTCTCTGCTACCGGACAAGAACCCACCGGACATGACTTGGCCATAGACCTGACCCCACTAAGGACAAGCCTGTTGGATTTCTGTTTTCTTCTGTTTGATACACCGGTAAACAACTTAGCTTTCCGGTAGCAGAGAAGGACCGGAAGAACCGTGAAGAAAGGCTGAAAGAGGAGATAGGTTTTTGGTTTGGTTTTATTGTTACCCAGCACTGTGGTGCATTCTGTTGTTTATTTCCCTGAATAAAAGTCCTGGGTCGTTTCCCTGGAGAAAGGTCCATCTTGGACTAAACTCTCGATTTCGATGAGAACCTACGGCCAAATGCTCAAGACAGGCTTGATGCAAACTAGTCCCTGCTAAACAGTGTTCCTTTCATTTCTTTAAATTGATTACATTGTGAAAGATGTCTTCAATGATCACACCTTTGATCACACATGGGATATGTGATGTTTAGTCAATTTTAATGGGCAGTGCAAGTGTATTGCATAATGTGAACAGTGCAATGTACTGTAATCTACAGTACTGTGGCATACTACAATCAAAGGCTATTGGATTAACTGGTTGTTAAAATTACTAAATTGAGAAGATATCATTAAGTTGTGTTTTGGTGATTATTTCACAGTAAATGTGTGTTTTGGATCAGTGGTTGTGTGGTTGAAGATGACAACAAACAAAATGAATGCAAAAGGAAGACTGGCTGTGTTACAAGTGTTACCCGTTTGGAGTTTTGTACTAAGAGTTAAAAATGCACCACATACTTGTAAAAATAGTACCAAAGCGATAAAAAACATGTATACGTAGTTTGATTACTGTTAAACACTGTACATTTTTATATTTTTACCTCATAACTGTATTTATTTTACATACATTTATGTGTGCTTCAATAGGACAAAGTGGAAAGAATCACTCTACTGTATGTGCTACCATTTGAAATGATAATGTCATGCATACACAACACCATACGACGTGACAATTTGTCCTATGTATGTACTGTATAAGGATAATGAACTGTAAGACTGACATATTTCTCACAACCTGTCGTTGGATCCAAATTACTTAAAGAATTGTGCATGTCAAGTTATAGTCAAACATAGTCAAACACTATTCTTTCTATTCAGCACTTCAAAGGGAGCAGTTTTTGAAATGTGTGTCTTGTATTTTTTGCTATTGGATTAAATTGTGAGCCTATAATTATCTGATGTATTGTTGACTAAAGAAAATGTGCTTATGGTGAATTTCGATTTACCTTGAATGAATCAGGGGTGAGGGATGTGTGAAACCCCAATGAATGCACAATCATAGGTTCTGAACATAAGATAGTGGGCATTACAAATGCTGTCTGTTTAGAATTTTGTACTTAGAGTAAAAAAATATATTACTTAATTGTAGATCCCACTGTTCAGAGCAAATGTGTGTCTTCTCAATTACAATTATGGGGTGAGTATTTGAAGCTGGTGTGTGTGTGTGTGTGTGTGTGTGTGTGTGTGTGTGTGTGTGTGTGTGTGTGTGTGTGTGTGTGTGTGTTTTTACTATTCTTGTGGGTATTGGATGTCCTCACAAGGATATTAAAAAAAGGAACATTTGGACAAGTAGGAACTTTTTACCGGTCCCCACTTGAAAAAATGTTAGGCTTAGGGTTAGGAGTTAGGGTTAGGGTTACGTATACTTTTAGGGTCAGGGTCAGGGTTAGGGGTTTTGGGTTAAGGTTAGGCTTAAGGTTATGGAAAAACTGTGTGTGTGTGTGTGTGTGCATGTGTGTTTGTTTGTGTTTTTGGTTTTACTATCCTTGTGGTGACCAGGGCCCAGATTCACAAAACCTTCTTAAGAATACATTTCTTCTTTACTGCCATTTTTTCCTTAACTGTAGACTTAGTAAGAATCTTAAGCAAAGTTACTATTCCTCAAAAAGCTTATTGGAAAAAGCTTATTGTCCTTGTGCTGTGTTTCTCCTTAAGCAAAAAGTTAAGAAGAAATTAGATTCTTGAAAATAAAGTTATTGGAAATGTTCTTGTCAGTTGTATATTTTTTCATTGCTTTTAGTATATCGAATGTGCAATACGTGCATTTATCTGTAATTAAACCCTGCGCACTAAGGACTGTATTTTAAAGGAATTATTATTATTACCCTAAATTCTATCATACACACACTTAACTATTTAAGTATCCCTTCCTGTCATTTACCTGTACAGTTAATGTAACCATGCAAATATTCACTTACCTGTACATTTAACTGTATATTTACCTGTACAGTTAATTTAACCATGCAAAATATTCACTTACCTGTTCATTTAACCAGACTGTATATTAAGTAAACTATTATTACCCTCACTTATATCATACGCACATTTAGCTATTTAAGTATTTCTCTGCCATCGACCTGTATAGTATAGTTAACCATGCAAATACTCCTTATTTATCTACAGTGGGGAGAACAAGTATTTGATACACTGCCGATTTTGCAGGTTTTCCCACTTACAAAGCATGTAGAAGTCTGTAATTTGTATCATAGGTACTCTTCAACTGTGAGTGACGGAATCTAAAACAAAAATTAATTTGCATTTTATTGCATGACATAAGTATTTGATACATCTGAAAAGCAGAATTTAATATTTGGTACATAAACCTTTGTTTGCAATTACAGAGATCATACGTTTCCTGTAGTTCTTGACCAGGTTTGCACACACTGCAGTAGGGATTTTGGCCCACTCCTCCATACAGATCCTTCAGGTTTCTGGGCTGTCGCTGGGAAATACGGACTTTCAGCTCCCTCCAAAGATTTTCTATTGGGTTCAGGTCTGGAGACTGGCTAGGCCACTCCAGGACCTTGAGATGCTTCTTACGGAGCCACTCCTAAGTTGCCCTGGCTGTGTGTTTTGGGTCGTTGTCATGCTGGAAGACCCAGCCACGACCCATCTTCAATGCTCTTACTGAGGGAAGGAGGTTGTTGGCCAAGATCTCGCGATACATGGCCCCATCCATCCTCCCCTCAATACAGTGCAGTCGTCCTGTCCCCTTTGCAGAAAAGCATCCCCAAAGAATGATGTTTCCACCTCCATGGTTCACGGTTGGGATGGTGTTCTTGGGGTTGTACTCATCCTTCTTCTTCCTCAAAACACGGCGAGTGGAGTTTAGACCAAAAAGCTCTATTTTTGTCTCATCAGACCACATGACCTTCTCCCATTCCTCCTCTGGATCATCCAGATGGTCATTGGCAAACATCAGACGGGCCTGGACATGCGCTGGCTTGAGCAGGGGGACCTTGCATGCGCTGCTGGATTTTAATCCATGACGGCGTAGTGTGTTACTAATGGTTTTCTTTGAGACTGTGGTCCCAGCTCTCTTCAGGTCATTGACCAGGTCCTGCCGTGTAGTTCTGGGCTGATCACCTTCCTCATGATCATTGATGCCCCACGAGGTGAGATCTTGCATGGTGCCCCAGACCGAGGGAGATTGACCATCATCTTGAACTTCTTCCATTTTCTAATAATTGCGCCAACAGTTGTTGCCTTCTCACCAAGCTGCTTGCCTATTGTCCTGTAGCCCATCCCAGCCTTGTGCAGGTCTACAATTTTATCCCTGATGTCCTTACACAGCTCTCTGGTCTTGGCCATTGTGGAGAGGTTGGAGTCTGTTTGATTGAGTGTGTGGACAGGTGTCTTTTATACAGGTAACGAGTTCAAACAGGTGCAGTTAATACAGGTAATGAGTGGAGAACAGGAGGGCTTCTTAAAGAAAAACTAACAGGTCTGTGAGAGCCGGAATTCTTACTGGTTGGTAGGTGATCAAATACTTATGTCATGCAATAAAATGCAAATAAATTACTTAAAAATCATACAATGTGATTTTCTGGATTTTTGTTTTAGATTCCGTCTCTCACAGTTGAAGTGTACCTATGATAAAAATTACAGGCCTCTACATGCTTTGTAAATAGGAAAACCTGCAAAATCGGCAGTGTATCAAATACTTGTTCTCCCCACTGTATCTGTCTTTTGTATCTGTCTATTTTCGTTCTAGCATTTTGCACCTGCCCTGTGTTTTTTCATAGCTGCTTGATGAAGATATTTCCCCTCGGGCATCAATAAAGTATCTATCTATCTGTCTGTCTGTCTGTCTGTCTGTCTGTCTGTCTGTCTGTCTGTCTGTCTGTCTGTCTGTCTGTCTGTCTGTCTGTCTGTCTGTCTGTCTGTCTGTCTGTCTGTCTGTCTTAATTCCAAGTTACTAAACCCTTGTCTTAAACTCAGGGTAGTGAGAGAAAAAGCTAATGAAAGCAATTGAACATGTTTAATTCACTCACAAACTTCATCTGAAAGTTTCAGTATTCATTATTTTAAACCTTGTTTTAGAACAGTAATCTCAGCAAGTAATATGCTAACATGATTGCCATTGCTAGCTAGATAGCTAGCTAAAACGGTTCCCTAGCAAATAACATCTTAATAGATTGGTAAGAAGATATTTGAGAAGTTCGTAATAAAATCATTACATCTAAGATATTGCTGAGGAATTGCACTAACCAACTATCTTATGAACTTGTTCTTTTTATCTTAAGAAGCTTCGTATGTTTTTGCGTAAGTGTTTTGTGAATCCGGCCAAGGATAGTAAAACAAGGACTTTTCAGAAAAGTGGGGACATTTCTCCAGTCCCCACAAAAAACAAGTCTGTTTTAGGCTAGGTATTGGTATTTGGTATTTTATTAGAATCCCCGTTAGCAGTTGCGAAAGCAGCAGATACTCTTCATTGGGTCCACACAAAACATGAAACATGACATAATACAGAACATTAATAGGCAAGAACAGCTCAAGGACAGAACTACAGCAATACAAAAATCAATAAAAAAAAAGGCACATGTAGCCTACATATCAATACCAATACATACACACAAATCCAGGTTAAATAGGGGAGCGGCGTTGTGCCGTGTGGTGTTGCTTTATATGTTTTTGAAACCAGGTTTGCTGTTCATTTGAGCAATATGAGATAGGCTCTATATAATACTGTCGGCTTTCTTAAATTTGTTCTGGATTTGAGGACTGTGAAAAGACCCCTGGTCGCATGTCTGGTGGGGTAAGTGTGTGTGTCAGAGCTGTGTGTAAATTGACTATGCAATCAATTTGGGATTTTCAAGACGTTAATGTTTCTTATAAAAATAAGAAGTGATGCGGTCAGTCTCGCCTCAACTCTTAGCCAAGAGACTGGCATGCATTATTTATATTAGCCCTCTGCTTACAATGAAGAGCAAGATGTGCAGCACAGTTTTGGGCCAGCTGCAGCTTAACTAGGTATTTCCTTGCAGCACTCGACCACACAGCTGGACAATAATCAAGATACGACAAAACTAGAGCCTGCAGGACTTGCTTTTTGGAATGTGATCTCTTTATTACGGACAGACCTCTCCCCATCAACAACCATTGAATCTATATGTTTTGACCATGTAAGTTTACAATCTAAGGTAACACCAAGTAATTTAGTCTCCTCCATTCTTTACCAGATTCAGCAGAGGTCTAGATCTTAGGGAATGATTTGTACCAAATTAAATTCTCTTAGTTTTAGAGATGTTATGGACCAGTTTATTACTGGCCACCCAAGGGTTAGGATTTAGGGTTAGGAGTTAGGGTTAAGAGTAAGTTTAGGGTTAAGGTTAGGGGTTGGGGTTTTGGTAAGGGTTAAGGTTAAGGTTAAGGTTAAGGTCAGGGTTAGGGTTAGGTTTAAGGGGGTTTCTATTTATGATGTTATTCAACCTTGTGTTGCACGGGCCTTTATCTTGGCCAGGCCGCATTTGTAAATGAGGACTTGTTCTCAACTGGCCGACCTGGTTAAATAAAGGTGAAATAAAAAATGAAAATATATTGCAACTTTCTGCTCTGTTTCTACCTAGTACATCCTATCGGTCTGGAGAGGGTAAGAGAACATGAAAGGCCTAGGGGTCGAGGGGTCACCCATAACACTTCAACAACAGGAGGAAGACCATTATTGATAAAGTGCTGAAGGTAAAAAAGTTACATTTGAAAACAAATATTATATAATAAAATCACAATAAACATGCAAACTTGATCAATTAAATAATTTATAAATAATTAGATAAGTACATACTTGGGAATACCCACAAGGGGTGAAGGGATTAAGTGCTATTAAAGTAAGTGCTCCGTTAAAATGCTTGATATAATACAACTCAATATAAAATATAAAAAAGACAAATAAATACATTATTTTTTATTGAAGTTCCTCCTTGTGTCAGTGGCCCCTCCAGCTCTCTTAATTAGGCCCTCCCTAACTCCCACAACCAATGCTCTTATATCCTACTCTTTCCCATTCATGGAGAGTGGAGCCAAGATCTTAAGTTTAGCTATCCACCTGGATTCAGCTGCTCTTCTCTGGCCTATGGTCCAAGAGGCTTTCATCTCCAGACCGAAAATGTGGATGGAGGTTGTGATTTTGAAAGTGTTTTACCAGAAGTGTTTGTAATGTTTTTTGTGTAGAGGTGCTGTTTAAGATGTGTCAAGACTGTGTGACTAGTTTTGCCTATGTAAATATTATGTCATAATGTGCATGCTATGGCATAGACAATGTTAGTGCTTTGAATAGTCATGAGTTGTGGGATAGGACTGGAAGTTTAGGGTTAGGGTTAGGATTAGGGGTTAGGGAAAATAGGATTTTTAATGGGAATCAATTGTTTGTTCCCATAAAGACAAGTAAAACAAACGTGTGTATGTATGTGTGTGTGTGTGTGTGTGTGTGTGTGTGTGTGTGTGTGTGTGTGTGTGTGTGTGTGTGTGTGTGTGTGTGTGTGTGTGTGTGTGTGTGTGTGTGTGTGTGTGTGTGTGTGTGTGTTTGTGCGTGTGTGTGTGTGTGTGTGTGTGTGTGTGTGTGTGTGTGTGTGTGCATGTAAAACAAACAATTGATTGTGCAAGTAAAACAAACGTGTGTATGTATGTGTGTGTGTGTGTGTGTGTGTTTGTGTGTGTGTGTGTGTGTGTGTGTGCGTGTGTGTGTGTGTGTGTGTGTGTGTGTGTGTGTGTGTGTGTGTGTGTGTGTGTGTGTGTGTGTGTGTGTCTATATGTGATATCTACATGAATAGAACAGTCTATCTAGTGAAGTCACCTGGGAAATGAGCTTTAGTTAAAAACATAATTATTATTCATTCATTCAGGAAAGTTTTGAGTACTAACTGTTCTTACAGAAGGGAGATTTACATGGAGACTGAGAATTAGTTTGGTCTAGACTGTATCGTGATACATGCATCATCAGCCAGAATGGACATTTACATGATTTACAATTAAGATTCTAATTTCCCTAATGAGTGTGAGGGTCTGGTGTCCATGGCATTGTGAGTTTAGCAGATGATAGCTGGGGTTCAGGGGGGGGGGGGGTAGGGGGTTAGTAGGGGTAGGGGGTAGGGGGTAGGGGTGTGTTTAACCCCATCTGTGACAGGCCCCTGGCTTGGTATGTTTCTGGAAGACTGGGATC